>JAVQJG010054397.1:0-18868 GCA_036024015.1 Craterocephalus amniculus | reverse complement strand
CAATATTTCAGTTGATTTGTAATGAATACACAATGTATGACATTCCATGTTTTTTAATTGCATTACAGGAAATAAAGAACTTTATCACAATATTCTAATTTTCTGAGACAGACCTGTATATGGTGCATGTCTCAGCTGCCATCTTGGCCCGAAGGAAGACTTGAGGCATGCACTGTAGATTTCTTTATTGTTGTCCACCACATCAGAATAAAACACCAAGGGCCGAATGTATCAATGTGCATGTAGTAATTTGCGAGTGTTTTGCATGAGGGGCTGGGCCACGGTTTGCGGGTGATTTATTATGATTGCCTGTGCTAGGGTTGCCACCTGTCCCATAAAATATGGAATCGCATGTGCCGCGGCCGCCAATGCATCCAGCGTCATGCCGCGGTACGCGCTCCGCGTGTATCGCACAGGCACGCGCACGCGCACTGCACATTGTGCATATCAGAGTGAAAAGAGTGATATGAGTTTAAACGTAAAAATAGAAAGACAAAATAAATGTCAGATTTAATAACCACCGACAGCAAACCACTGATGACCACTGATGAGCAAAGCAGTGGATATTCTGTTTCATTTATATAAATTTGCGTTGAATCATGGTGTCTGTTTGAATATTAATTAATTTAAAGGGACTTAAGGCGACTTTACAAAACTGACTCAGTGCTGTAGCGACGGGCACTGTGGGTAACTGAAGCCACAAGCCAAGCTGGCACGGGAGCTCGCCCAGACACTTGACAGGCTTACTCTTTTAGACCCACGAGATGCTGCTGATAAAGTCCTCTTTTTCTTCGTGGTGCCACTTTTTTGTGGGCATAAAATAGGTGCAGGTCATTTGCTGGCTGCAGAAGCATCCATGAGTATCCCTTCAGAGTTTGAATCCATAGCAGCCATGTTCTTCTTGTTCAAGAGCTGTCAGTAACGCGCATACAGTTTATGTCACATCCCCACGACTGCACGGGAAATTCGGACGTCGAACTGCAGCGCATTGTGTAGCAGTAAGCCTGTTCAAGGCAACAAACAGATACGCGTATGGTCTCGTTATTTTGGGTTTTTAATGCTTCATGACCCATAAGTCCCTTTAAGAATGAAAGCCAAATGTGCTGACTCCACTGATCATCAGAAAAAAGTGTAAATCAGACAGATGCGTCTGCACGCCTGCAGAAGACTGCTCACGGTCTCATCCCGAGGATGCACCCAGATGCGCTACTTTTCAAAAGTGTTCACTAAAGGCGCAGAAGAAGCGCCCACATGTTTGATAAATCACATTGCACGTGCCAAGCTGCTTTACTTGCATCTACTCCTCCCTGAATTTGCACGTTCTGGCAGAAAATGCCCAGAATGCACATTCATTCGAGGAAGGAATACTTCACCCTCAGAATGATGTGCCTTCATTTCCTACTCACCCTCATGCGTATTAACACTCTGGAACACTTTTTTGATATTTATCATGTAGCTGGAGGTGTGGGGAAGTTTTCGTTTTGCGTCAGTTCGGCTACAATGATGTTAAACGGCGTCCGGGAAAAAAGGTCCATCAAAGTCCACAAAAACTTGTCAATATTCCTCCATACTGCTCGTCCAATGTAATCCATGTGTCCTGAGTGGGTAGTGTCCATAATTTGCTCGAAACAACATCATTTTGTATATTTTTAGAGGCCAAACCGCGCATGTGTGCAGCAGCCTGATGCTTGATGCATCGGTGCATGAGGGTGAGTAGAAATTGAAGGCACATCATTCTGAGGGTGAAGCATTCCTTTAACATGCAAAACAGATTGTGTGTGCTGTTTTGACTGTGTAAGAGGCGCAATCAAGTGCTTGTCCTTTTAAAAGATTCTTTTTGCGTGTGATGTTTACTTTGCACATATTTTAACATGTGCAAATCCAGCCCCAAATGTAGATTGGCAAATGTAAAACACTAAATGGGCCCAGGAATACATCAAGAAACCACGGTTGGTTAACACAATCCTCTGTGACATCTGCAGATGTCAGCTAAAGCTCTATCATGCAAAATGGAAGAAACATTGGCCAGAAGCGGTGGATGTTGCCCAGTGGGAAGTGTTCTATGGTTAGACCAAATTTGATATTGTTATTGGTAATCATGTACACCGCATCCTAAGGAGGGGGGAGGCCTTCCAGTGTTTCATCAGTGTTCAAGTCAAAAGCAAGCATCTCTGATAGTAGGGGGATGCAAAAGTGCATTTGGTATGGATAGCTTACATGTTTTATAAGACAAGTCAAAGCAAGGGAAGTTTATTTGTCCAAATGTTTATTTGCTCCAGACACTGACCCACAGTCTATTGACCAGTAAGTCTATAAGAGGAGTGCAATGATTGCAGTTTTCTGGCCAACTTATCTTTAAGAAGCCTAACCTGCTGATTCAGATTTTGGCCAAAACTGAAGCTTCATTGCTCCAATATTATTTTATTAAAAAAACAATTAACAATACTTGTATAAGCACACAAACTATGAGGTAGTGCTCTTAAATATAAGTGAAAAGGTTGGGCTATGAGGTATGTTACATTGAATGTCTTGTTTGGGCCCCATCAGGACTTTTTTCAGCCTTGCACAAATTGCTAATCTTTCCTTTTTTTGTACTACATAAACTCTGCCGATTTCACATAAGGATTGGGCAATTACTGATCCCTTAAAAGTGAGGAAATATATACTGAAAATAATCATACAAAGCTATCGTTGCTGTTGTGATACCTTTTTCCTGCAGAGCTTAAAAAACCTCTGACAAGTTGTTTTCTAAATTATGTTCAGGAGCTTGTGCAATATTTTTCTTGGCACATCAACTTAGGAGTTTTACTAAACACAATGTCATCTTTCTTTATCGGTTTTCTCACTTTCTTTGAGTCACTGCTGCTGCTCCAACTAATGACTGCAAAAAGAATCCCCCTATCCACCACAGAAATTTTAAAGACATGCAACAATTTGCAGTGCTCATTAAAGTAGCAGATTTTCAAAGAAATGGTCAACATCCTGGTATGTAGAATAAAAATGCATGTACTGTTTGCATACTCAGTGCGGATAACAGTATCTGTTTCAGTTACAGAATAATTCAGAATCACAGTACAGCCTCTGCTCCAATTAGAAATGATTTCTTCATCTGCTAAAAGCACAACTTGCTTTAAAATCTGATTAACACATAATGCATAGCACACGGGTGACAGTGGTGAACCTCTACACTGAATTTGTATATGTCACCTCAAATCATTGTGCACTGAAGCATGCTAATAAGGTCAATGTGAATCCTTCTTCACACATTTCAGAACTCAGTGATTTGGTGGCAACCCAAGTTATAACTACTTAATTTACATTTTGTGGCTATTAAAAGAATTTTCTGTGTCTGTATTAGATGTTTCTGACAGTATCAGCTGCATACAATGGTGGCACAATCCTGATTTTGACCATGCTGCGGTGCATGTGACATGGGGACATTGCATGTATGACAATGATGCTCTCCCAAAAGCCAGGTGTACTGTAATTAAAACCTTCCCTTGTAATATGTGCAGAGAGAAACAAGTTTTAAACATCTAAATAACAGGACGTGGGAGACTGGGGCTTGTTGTCACAGGGGAAAATTGTCACATCACAATTATCCTCTTCACTAGTGGGCACAAGAAAAAAGTGGAGTACTGTTTTTTTGCCTTTACGTGGTCTGGTGTCATGTCCTGTCTGAGAACAGCACATTACGACAAAAAAAAACATTTTACTTTATCCAAAGTTAAAAAATATTAACTTGATATATTAAAAAAAACGTTTTTTCAGTTTTAAATCCTAACAGTTATAAATGCAGACATGTCAGAGGAGACATTGTCATACCTCAGTCACTGTTCTATTTTTAACTAGCTTTAACAGACATTGTAGTTTGGGGCAACTTGTCTCAATAATTTTCGGGTAAGTTGTCACATGTAAAACAGTAAGCAGAGGAAAAGAGTTAAACTGCTATTCTCACTAATACACCTTGGAAGATAATGGAAGCTGGGAAGCTGGCACAAAGGGAAAAAAAGTCTACTGAAAATAAATGTGAGGCAACTAAATTGAAAATACAAAAGAAGCAAAGCACAGGGATGAGAAAGAGGACATGTACAAAAAGAGAAAACTTCAGCTGACTGCTTTTCAGAAGAAGATGAGTCCCTGTGCCTGCTCTGTGGAAATCTGTTTGAAAACAGGTGGTCTGGATGAACCAAGTTGCAGGGCATAATATGCAAAGGATAGGCCCCTGAAAAATGCACCCCTGGTAAATCAGTCAATGTGGCAGAACTGTGATTCAGATAAGTGTGACTAGTGACTAGTCTAAGAAAGGGAAAACAGGCATTTGAGGCAATCTGGACTTCAATCCAGTGTCCATATTATATTAAAATTAGTTCAGTGGCAATGTTAAATAACTTTTTAAAGTGAATGAAAAACACTGTCCGTGCCTGGTTTCAAGTAAAAAAAGACCCACCGCAATAACAGTTTTGTCATTTTATTAGTTGGAAATGCATGTATGCATGATGTATTGATGTACTGATTCCAAGAAATATGCAAGAGTGTAAAAACTGTGACAACATGCCCCGGTCTCCCCTACGTTTTGGGTGTGAGTGAAAACAGATTTTTTAAAAATAGTTATCCAAATAATCCAAAATGCATATAAATAAATAATTCTACAAAAAAAAGAAAGTATCTGCAATCTGTGTGGATTTGAAACAGCTGTTATTTTGTCTGGCCAAGCTTGCAGCCGATGATGCAGCTGTACATTTTGCATTTTATGAAAGAAGTCTTAAAGAAAATGTGGGGCCATCTGTCTAAAAATTGAAGTTGAAGAAGTTGAAGTGGACCTTTCAATGAGGTGAAAATCCTCAGCAAACAGAAAATCCACCATGGGATGCTTCAAAAAAGAAGGAGGGTCATGGCATTGCAAAGTCAAAACTCAGATTCGCATTCCACAGAAATGTTGTGGGCAGTACATGTGAAAAAAAAAACATCTCTCCTCTCATCTTTAACTTAAAGAATTATGCACAGAAGTGCAATCAAAGTTTAGGCCATTATTTCAGAAACTGGTGCATGATTACACAAATTGCCAACAAGAAACCTTTTATAAGAAAGGTTGAAATAGAGGCCAAGGTTGTAGCCTACTTATTACAGTTCATTCACTAACAGACTGAAAAAAATACTGTAAATCATCTTTATCTATGGATAAAGACTTAATTTAACTTTGAACACTGGCCATTAAAAAGTCTCATCATAATACTTTTATGATACAGGATTTTCCTGCACACATCTGGGGTGTAGGCAATAAGTGCAATTTTTCAGTTTAATATTTTTTAGAGAAAGCTCTTAACTGTTCTACATTGCAGAGCTTGCATTTTCAAACAAACTGATATCTACATATTTACTATGTAAATGAAGTAAAGCTTATTTTCTGGATGAAAAAACTTAACTAAATAAACCTTTTTCAAATCTAACCTTTTTACAGGTAGTCCCATTGACACATGCAGTCTTCTTTACCCGAGAGACCTGCTTTGGACAGACAAAAAACATTTAGGTACAGTTACAAACAATCGAACAAAACAGGACATAAATTAGAGTTAAAAAGCAAAAAGCAGGTTACATACTTAAAAAACCCCACAATAAAACTAAATCAATTCAATTCAACTTTGCAATTCAAATATTCTTTCTCTAGTCCCCTGACATAACTTCAAATTCTTCTATGGGATCAAAGTGAATGGCTTTGCTGTATCTTCTTCCGAGTCCAAGTATTATAGATGGGATAGTTGCTGGTGCCCTCTTTTTGTTTGAGAACAGCATGCCCTTTGTTTCATCTGCATTTAAACTCCAGTCTGAGATGGGACAACTGGGAGTGAATATTGAATGAAGACTGCAGATGTTCAGGGACCAGGGCATTGGTGTTTGCATGAAAATACACAATTATATAATCAGCATAAAGATGTAAACATGCATCAGTAACATTCTCACCAATACCATGGATATAAAAAAATGAAGAGAGTGGGTCCTAAATCTGAACCTTGAGGCACACCCTAGAGATATTTTAGTAGCATAATACTGCATACAACCTGAGAGGTAATTTACACACCAGCCTTCAACAGGCCAATGTCTGCCATTTTTTTACCTAAGTTTTAATGATCCACAGTAAAAATGCTTAAAAGAGAAAGGTTTCCACATTATTTGAAATTTTCATTATAGAAGTTACCATGCTGTGCCAATTCCTGGTACCTGAATTATACAAAACAAGAAGTACACTTTGTGGTTGGTCGTTCACCTTTTCAAGAACCTTACATAAAACACAGGGTTTTGAAATTTGACGAAAGTTATTAGTGCAATCGGCACAACTAAGATAAATAAAAAAAACATGAAACAATATCCATAAATTATCAATCTGTAATTGAGCCATTATTATGACGTTAAACACAATGTTAGGTGACATAAGGTGAAGGCATCCTGAGTGGCTGATCCCAACGAAGTTTTAAATGTGCACCGTTAATGGGGGCTTGTCCAGGATATAATACCCTATCCCACATTGTGTTTTCATTGAGTTTTGCAACATTATACTAGGATGTGGTGTCTGTGAGTGAATATCAGGAGATGGCATCCAGCAGATTTGTTTTAGAACAGTTTCTGGAAAATCCCTCTTTGGAGCATATAGATTGCTCCTGCAATCTAACAGTCCACTTTGCCCTTGTGTATACAAAGCAGTCTTGTTTTGTGCTAAGTTTTGTGTTTTTTTGAGACAGTCTTAGTTTATTCTTTCTTTATATTTTTTGTGTTTTTTGGTTTTAGTGATATAGATTCTTAGGGGAACTTATTTATCCCTTCACTTTTGCTTTTCCTTTATTTTGCTTTGGAGGATTTCCGTTCAGCCGTTATTTGTTCTTTGTTTTGTTTTGATTTGTGGGATTTTTTTATTGTATAACATTGTTTTCAGTTTTGTTAATGTTGCCACCTCTTGTTCCCCTAAATAAATTTAACTTGGGTTGGAACGTTATTTTATTGTTTAAAACAGCCAAAGCCTTTGAGTGCTGTACACATACCAAGAAAATATAAAAACACAACGACAAAGGTATAACATAAAAATTAATAGGGTACCTGTACTCAGGAAAAGGCTAAGGAAAACAAGGGAGTCTTAAGCAAAGATTTAAAGGAGACTGTGCACACAGCATATTTAGAGGCAAAGTGGTCCCCAGAATGAGAGCCAAAACCGAAAAGGCTTGGTCTCCTCTAGTTTTAAAGTTAGATCAAGGAACCTCCAAGACCTCTGATTGGCTGAATGAAGTGCTCTGTCACTGTCTCCTACCATCTCACTATCTTTCTGTTATTCAATTATTGGTGATCAGAAACTGCTTTATTCATGCAAGAAAAATAAGTACTGCGTATATTTTCAATGCATATTGGGAAAAAGCTCCCTTAATGTATATTCATTATGATACGTTAAAAGTAAGCAATTATCCCTTGACATACTTTCTACCAAGTGTGTCTCTGTGTGTGTGTCTGTGCATGTTTATGTGGAACAGTTACAATTAACAATTATAAGTAAAGTAACAATTGTACATTTCAAAATGCTTTAACTGAATGGTAATAGGTTAATGAAAAATATGTTTTCATAATGCAGTTTTGACATCAATATTGTACCTATTAATTATCTGAGTTCATCGGTGAAAAACTCTTGTAGAGGAATCATAAATTATTCAATTGATTTTATATGCAGAGATCAACATGGTAGGGCAATCATAACATCAGAGAGGGTTAAAATGTATAGCAACGTTATTTGCATAGCATTCACATTAAAAACAGCTGCAGTGTGCATGACATTATAGAAATACCCTGGATGCAATGCTATGATAATCCAATATTGTTATAACTAAAATATGTTTCTGTTTGTTTTTTAAAGGATTTGCATCTCTGAAACCTAGAATAGTACTTTAAACAAATTAAGTAACATAATTAGAGCTGAGATTGTAGTTGAGATCTTAAAAAAAATGTAAAAAACAACCCAGTAAGTTTTACATAAATGGAGAATGTAAGAATTATGTGCTGATATAATTGTTTTACAGCAGTATTTAGTTAAAAGTAAAAAATTCTGAGTAGGCAAACACAGTTTTTTGCTATGCAAAGTGATGCAAATTAGATACTCCGGATTTTGAATGCTGTTTGCATCACAGGTTTAGGCCTCATAACTAGATGATGTATAACACACTTGAAAGCTGATGATTTCTCTGCTGGATGTCTAAGAATAAATATACTAGTGTTTGCTTTTCTGATTTTGCTGATCAAAACAGTTCACATTTTGTGCAGAGACTCAAGCCAATGCAAGGAATGCGAAAAGCAAAACTAAATTATTGCAGTGCAACACCTGATACTGACATTGCTGGTTATTTAAGTTCTAGTGTTTCTTTTTAAAAACCTAAAAGAAAAATTCAACATACTGCTCTGTTATCAGTAGAATGATGTATAAAACAGTGGTATAAAAAAGTTTTGTTCATTTGACAGTCAAGGAGAGACTCACTGTTAATAAGTAATACATTATTGGATCGTTAAATCTATAAATTATGCTTTAAAAAATGATAATATATTCTGAAAATCAAAACACTGTCTGAAAAAATAACGTTTGGGGCATATGACTATAACAACCCTGAAAATATAACTTTCAACCATAGGAGTCCTTTAATTCTAATTTAACACAGTGAATGTTTATAAATGTTGTGACTCTTGTTGAAAAAGTGCATAATACAGTAGATTGAAGTTTAAGGCTGTCAGGGCTACACTTAAGCACATCACTTGAAAAAGTATTTCTTGTAACATCATGCAGCTATCACCTTGTACCATCTTAATGTAAATAATTCACAAAGGTTTCAAACCTGAAACCAAGAAAGAAATATTTTTTTCTGAACAAGCAGTTAAAAGAATTACTTTAAAGATCATGTTCAGCTCAAAAGGATTCTGATTTGTCCTCTCTGAAATTGCTTCCTTGGATAAAAGATAAGGCACTCCTCTTAATAGAAAGAAAACACTAATATCCTGCTTGATGTATTCAATGAATGACTCGCTCACAACTTTGTAAAATTTGTTTTAATTTACAATCATACAGAGCAGACGGCTACACTCATAAGGTATGTCGCTCATGTAAAACCAGATCTAAAGCCTGGAGTAACATGGAACTCTACCACAAAGTCCTCCCCCTCTCGTCCCCTGCAAGTTTGAAACCAGGTCACAGGGTAAACACATAATCTCTTTGTTGAAAAACTAAAGAAGCATCATTTTTATTCAATAACGGAGATGATTGACAGTGTCTTCCATAGCTACTGACAACATAAAAGCCAGCCTGCCAGTAAATCGGCCAACACTCTTAATTCCTGAAAAAAGAATGCTGCAAACATCCCTCCACATTGCCCTTCTACATGCCCGCAGTCCATCCCCCAGGATTTAAGCAGCCCTAATAACAAGCAAACCAAGGCCATGAGCCCTGCGATTATTCCATTCCTTAATTAGAATTCTCATTATTTACAGAGTGAAGCGAAAGACTCTGCAGTCACATTCACATCAAAGGCGTCATCCGGAGGCAAAGATGATAATTAGATAGTCTAATCTGTTTTCTGAAGTGTCTGTTCCAAATCAACATTTCTGGAGTGTTTGTTTTCCTTCCCCTTCTCCCTTTGCTTTGCTAAGAAACTGATCAATTAAAAAAGATTCACTGGTGACTCATTTTCATTCCGCCATGTGCAGCTCTTTTTCTTTTGCTCCATTATAGCTGACGTGTGTGATTTCTTTGCATTCCCCCCATATTTATTTTCAGGAAGGAGGGCTGAGAATAAATTAGCTTCTCGTGTGATTTTGTAAAAAT
The DNA here is from genome assembly GCA_036024015.1 of Craterocephalus amniculus. Taxonomy (NCBI): domain Eukaryota; kingdom Metazoa; phylum Chordata; class Actinopteri; order Atheriniformes; family Atherinidae; genus Craterocephalus; species Craterocephalus amniculus. The sequence goes on along the minus strand of JAVQJG010054397.1, from coordinate 9,027 downwards.
TGATAAGCATGTTTCAGGTGCAAGCTTAAATGTTGTTCTCGTATTTCTGCATTATGTTTTCTCCCACCAGTATCAACAGATGGCACTGTTCCCCTGCTAAGTGACTCCAGTCCACAGCATTCCCCACTCTGCTCTCCCTTCTTTTTTTATTTTTCGTCTTCATGTCTCTGCCTCTTTGTCTGTCTCATTCCCCTTTTCCCATTTACTTAAGCAGAATGAGGAAAGCGTTGAATCATTAAGTGTAACCGCTACCTGAGATTAGTGAGAAGGGCTCAAATGAAGTGTCACTAATATGAGGATTACAACAGCAAAGCCACCTTAAGTCCTCGTAGATCTGCTTCCTAACATGAGACAGAGAATGTGATTCCAAGAGACATGGTGGAAACATTGTTTACAACACTTTTATCTGCTAGAGAGATAGCATTTGTTTCTACTTCTTTCAAAGTAATCTTGTAGCTTAATACCTGTGCTGTATGTTGCACCTTTGTATAACAGATAAAAAGAGAGGAAAACTTGAAATGTTTTTAACACACAGATTACATTAAAGGGACACGTGTAACTTTTGACCCAAATATGAACTTATGGGAGTTATAATGGATGATTCCTGGGTTCATGTTCACTATATGCATAAAGTGCCGGTGCTCCGAGGGGTCTGCCCTCACCAGAAACCAGACCTTAACTTTGCAGGAGCTGATCCGTCACTCATGGGATCATGTGATGCAGGGTGATTTCCTTTACCGTTCCCCTTACCTGAAGTTGCTCGTTGGAGTCTGATGAAAGAGCAGTGTGTATGCAAAACACACTTTCTGTTTGCTTCAGTGTTATTACATAGCTCGTTGTCTGTTGTACAAACGTACCAAAATGTGACAAACTTTTTCATACAATTCAGCCAGTGTTTATTCAAAACAACAGCAGTAAGTGCCTGACGAGCTGCAGAACGTTGCAGTATGTCTGTCTTTCTTTAAATGTTTAGAAGAAGCTAAATGCAGCTAGTTGAAGCTCTTTGGCTACAGACCAAGGCTTACATGACTCACTAAACATTTTGTGCAAACGGGGCTGGTTTGTATACTGTACAATAAATCCATTTACTATAATTCATTTAAATATCAAAGAAGTAACAGAACAGTTAGCAACAGACTTGATTAAGTTTTTTGGTTTTCATATGCAATTCAACAGGAAGCAGTACTTCTGATCAAAGTGGTCTGCAAACACAATCCAAAACAAGGAACATGCTTGTGTCATGTGGCCTGTGGGAAGTTTGAACAAAAGGTACATGGTTTCCCTTTAATCTAACTATTTATGATTTTCATTTACTAGATTTAATCAAAATATTTTAAGAGCTACAGTAAGAGTACAGACATTAATATACTGTAGGTTTTAAAGACGCATTCCTTAACTATTTGAGCTTAAAACTGTGTTCTGAACTTGTTTGATGGCACAGTGATATCTCTAAAATGCATTTCAGCCCAGAAGTGTCCAGTGACTGAGAAATCACACTATATTACTTTTTTTTATTTGGGATGTATGTGTGATATGTCAGCTGCTTTGTGCATGTGTCACATGCTAGAAAGTCACGTGTACCGTGGGGGATTTAGCAAAGAAACTTTATATAACATCATCACAGGAAGAGAGGAAACAAAAAGAAGCCAGAGACAGAACAAAAGAAAAAACAAGAGTCATGATAAGATTTACTGTCTGTAGAGAGCTCAGAGTACAGGGAAGATGCAAGACGGATGTTGAATTAGCCGTCGATAGCGGATGCATCACTGAGAAAATGGCAAATGTTAAGCACTGAATCTTAAACAAACACTTTAAAATTTAAATTATCTCAACCAAGATTATGTCATCATTGCTACCTCGGGAGTTTGCAAGCAAGAGATGATATCATGGATTTTTTAGTGCAGGACATAACTGGTCACAACTGTGCACAAATATTGCAGTTTTAATCTTAGGTTTTTATCCTTCACTATGGCTTTTTAATGGTTATGTTAGTTGGAAATAAATTAAAAGTTTTCCTGATTCCTGGAAACTGGGGGCTCTGCTGACTTAGCATTTCTGTAGGGAATTAAATTGCATAAACAATATTTCCAAAGACATCCATGTTCAGTCAATTGGTCACTCTAAATTCTCCCTGGGAGTGAGTTTGACTATGCGTTGTAAGTCTGTGTTGTTCTGGCGATGGATTGCCAACCTGTCCGGAGTGCCACCTGCTTCTTGCCTAACTGACACGCTCCATCCACCCCTGTGACCCTGCACTGGAATATCTGGGTATAGAAAATGTATGAATGTATAAATAAAAGCATTATCTTAATAGATGAATCTAGGTCTGCAAAATTGTGTTTGTAGTTTTGGCAACATCTTTTGATTATAAGTTATAGCTTCTTATGAAGTTATGATCACAGCGCATGACAAAGCTTGACAATATGAGAAAAAGAAGCAGTTTAGGAATGAATACAAAACAAGATAACTATATTTATTTTGTCACAGAAATAGATCAGTTGTAACTAAAACAGCTCTTTGTGTGCAGACTTGCCATTATAAGGAAGAGTATAGGCACAGAGGAGATGGTCAACCTCAGAACCTCTATTATAATTTTGCTTGTCCTACAAAGATGATAGAGGTGTCAGAGTCCAGGAATGGATGGTTTTATAAACTATTTAAGGGTGTCTTCGTGTCCATAATTTGTACTACAGCACTTTAGGCACATGTCTGCTGTGTACCATAACGTCCATAAAAAACAAAATAAAACACTGACCTACAGTTTGCATATGAATAGGGCACTCAGAAAAGACAGACCTCTGCCAAGCCTATGAGACAATTATTTGTTTAAAGCAAAAACCCTTAACAGTTACTAGGCAAAACTATTTTTTGCTCACTGCAGCACACACTAAAGATCAATTGCTGCAAATAGTTTTTTTCATCTTGAAAACAAAGTGCCAAGTCAAGTTTTGATAGATAAAAGCTTAACAACAGTTGTTGCTTGGCAACTAACCACTGATTTCAGTTGGGAATGATGAACCAATGATTTTGAAAAACAAAAAAACTTTAAAGATATATTTGGCCATTATACATAACAGGTAGTCTTTCCATCCATCCATCCATCCATTTTCTGAACCGCTTAATCCAAGTGGGTCGCGGGTGTGCTGGAGCCTATCCCAGCTGTCAAGGGGCGAGAGGCGGGTACACCCTGGACAGGTCGCCAGTCTGTCGCAGGGCCAGGTAGTCTTTCCATTATCTGTAAAGACAACAGGAGCAGACCAGCAACAATTGCAACATATACATTAAATACTTAAAATTAGTGTGTGAGATTTTAATATATCTGCTCCATTACGCACATTAAAAAAAGGAAAAAGGCCAAAATAATAACAATACAGTCCAGCAGTGCTATTTGAATGTTTACAATTAAACAATCATTACTGAAGACAAAGTCTGCCTCTACAAACTCTCTGTATCTTCCTCTAGTCTAAATGTTTACCTGATGTTGTCATTTTCATACGATTTTGCATATTCTATTAAAACAGCCTCTACAAAACAGCCCAGTAAGTAGTCTACAAGACGGCTGTTCTTCCCATTCATACTGATGAAATAAAAAACTAATTATGTGTTTACTTAAGCCAGTCCAAAAACCCTCTTGGATTTTTTTTCTCCAAAGTGGTTCCAATGTTGGTTTGCAGCCAGAGCCAATTTTTTTTGTTTGTTTCAACAACCAAAGATTTGGCTCAAACACTGAGAAACTGTCACTATGCTGGCACCAACTCTTTGCTGGTTCAGAGTAAAGAGCCCACTTATGTCAGGGGCTGAGGGTGGGGCTATAAAGACCATCAGACTGGTTGAAATGTGGTGACATTCTGTTTAAACATTCTGAATAGGTGTAGCATCTAGTCAGCTTGAATCAAGAGAGAACGAAAAAAAATCAACATGAATGCAAAGATGAATCAGCAATGAGAGATTGTGAGCTCGGGTTTTAAATTTTCTTCATATTTAATGCTTAAAATTAAATGCTCTTCAATGCCTGTAAAGAGTGGCATTTACAGTTTGTTTGCTCGTTCATTTCTTGACATTGCTGAGTGTTTTAATAAATTCAGCTGATGCTAAAAGACCTAGATAAAAGAGCATGCATACATTTTTTTTTCTACAACCGCTTATAAGTAGAGATCCACCACCACACTCTGTACTGACCACTAAGTGCAGGGGCCTGAAAAGTCCACTCTTCCATCTGGATGGGTCCAAGATTTTCTAACAGGTCAACTTTAGGTGGTGAGAGAATGAAGTAAATGAGAAACGTCATCCTCCTCAATCACCCTCAGCACTTGAGCCCTTATGGTTGTGTACATACTGTAGCCTCTCTGCTGCACTCCCTGTAAACCTGTGGTCCTCAAACGGGGGGACAGAACCCTTCGGAGGTGACATGGCAGCATGGTGGTGGGGGAGTGTAGGGTGGCTGGGGGAGATTTGGAAAACGCAGCAGAAGAACTTATGTTTTGACAACTTGGGCTCTTTTTGCTGACCAATAAAAAATATTATGAAGAATTGTGGAAAAATGTTGAGTTAGACTGAAGTCAGATATACAGTACAGTATATGGCTCTGAAAGTTGGGGTAGACTCACGAGCTTCGACTTCCCACAATAAAATGGCTATTAGATCCGATTTGACTTCCGAGTCAAATCAGAGACACCATGATTTTGTGAACATAATAGGAATCAAATATGAATATATACATGTTAAGGGTGGGGGTCTGGCAATGTTAATTCCTCCAAATAGAGGGGGCAAAGAAGAAAAAGTTTGAGAACCAATCTTGTATACAAACTACTGTGTGGCCATCAGCAGCTCCAACATGCTGGTGAAGTTTTCTGATGACAGTGATGGTGGGCCTAATTGCAACGATGAGAGGGGGAGAGGCTGGTTTTATGGTGTCATGCCAACCTCTCCCTGAACATTGAAAAGAAGGAGTTGGCTCACCAGGAAGCATACCAGGGACTTCAGCCTCCTCACTATGGAGAGACTTCAAGTCCCTTGGTGTTCAGCTCACTGAGGACCTGTCATGGACAAATCACATAGACACTCTGACAGTGAAGGCATGTCAGTGCCTCTACTTCCTGTGTAGCCTGCACTGGTTCAGGCTTTTTCCACAAGTACTCAGATCTTTTTCATAATCACATGTTAACACATATCACATGTGCACGCTGTTTGTGTCACATCACACTTGCTATATTATAAATTTAATTGGGTTGAGGTGAGCTATTATTCCAGCATTTATTAGGAGAGGGGCAGGGTACACCCTGGACAGCTTGCCAGTCCATCGCAGGGCCAACATACAGACACAGACAAGCATTCATGCACACATTCACTCCTAGGGACAATTTAGTTGCCAATTAACCTCATATGCATGTCTTCGGATAGTGGAAGGAAGCCGGAGTACCGGGTGAAAATCCACGCAGACAGGGGGAGAACATGCAAACTCAACCCGAACCAGCAGCCCCTTCTGGCTCCAACTGCTCAAACCAGAAACCTTATTGGCTTAGAGGCAGCAGTGCTAACCACCACACAGCAGCCCTCATCATTACACCAATAAGCACATTAGAGCTCTTTAGCACCGCCTATTTATTATCACACTACTACTCTGTACCTACATTACTACTGCTTTTTCTTTTGCACATTTTTGCACCATTCCACCAGGGTTTTCTTTTCTCTTTCCATTTATTACCTTAATGTTGCGACTAGGATTATCTCTATGTTATTTTTTCACTTGTTTTTTGTTCTGTAGGGTACAGCAAAAAACATTTCACTTCCATAGTCTTGACATTGTGTTTGAAACAAATAAAGAAACTTTAAACTGGAGATGAATGTTTGGAAATGGTGGTCAATGTTGCAGAGTGTTCACAAACACCATCTGTTGTGTAAAACAGCTTGTGATACTGGACGGGTAAAATTAAGACATTGGTGTGCTGGGAAAACAAGACACTCGCTATATCCATTGTTTTTCTACAGATAGAATGTTTCATCTGTCCTCTGTCTCCAGAAATTTAGAATACTTGAAATGGACTATTGAACATGTTTTGGAAGAGATGTTAAAAATGTTGTGATAATTTGGCTCTGTAGTGGCTTACTAGATGTGGAAAACCAACCAGTTCCTATAAAATCAGCTTGAACTGACTAAAGAATCAACCTCAAACCAGCAATGGAATCACTTTCATCAATAAGGGGTTTATTGGGACAAATGAAGGAAGGTTGACAGCAAAAGTAAATACATCACCTTCAACCATGGGAGTGAAACTATTTTCTTTCTTTCATTCATTCACCATTCATTCATTTTTTCTTTACTTTTAGTTTAACTTGCTCGGTGATGGTTAAGAATTGTTGTTTCTTTCAGCATTTTGTTGGTTGCTCAGTTGATAGCCTACATCTGAATACGAGTTCACTGTATATCCAGCAGAGAAAGCAAGTAGCCTAAATATTGGCACATGTTTACAGTAAGAGAAGAATCTTCACTGATTACATCAAAAGAATGATAACAAGACCATAAGCAGAATTATCAAAGGAGAATGAAGTAGAGCTTTAGTAATTCATTGAGACTAGCGCCAAATTAGATTAGTGCTTTTCTGTGGCACAACATACCCCAACCCCAACCACCATTTACAGCAGAGCTCCCTCTATCAGAGTTATTCCACATATTGTTCGATGTAAATCAAATTTGCATTACAGCTTCGTGCAACTAAACATGATAGCATCATCCAGCACTTCAGACAAAAGAAAGTAAACAACTGGTGAACTCGCAAATTGTTTTTAGGAGGAATGCACAATCATCAGTCTTTGCTCCCATTTAGATTCAAATAAACTTCTTACAGGCATTGTTTTGTATTGGGCAGAAAGCACTGAATCAAAGATGTATCCTCTCAAAAAGAACAGCTTGTCCGGAACACATCATGGCAAATAAGCATACACCTCTGTTTATTAGTATGTGTAAAAAATCCGCAATCATCTAGAAATTGCACTGAATGAATCAGTCACAGCTCTTTGCAGAGTATTGAGAAAGAAGAAAGACATTCAAAATAAAATTAGAAATAACATTGATCTCAAACAAAGTGTTTATTCTTAAATCATGATCCCTGGTCCTTGCTCTTTTACAAGAAGGGATGCTTTAGTGTGATGATCAGAAACTGCAGAGGCTGCACCAGTTGGAAAGTATTAGATACAGACATGGGGAACTGGAGATCTTCAAAACTAACTGAACACATTGTTAAATTTGTAAAAGATATTGAAAGAGAATTTTTGATGATAGAGTTCAAACATCAGACTGCTCAAAATCTGAAAATCAGCAACCACAGTGCACATACATGTTTAGGCCTAAGAGCTGCTTCTAAGTAAAAAAGGCTTTCCAGGATTAGTTAATATTTCTAAATAATTATGTTCTCTGGATTAGGAATTGTCTTATTTACATTTTTTCCTTCATTAGACAAGACACTGGAGAGGCACGGCACAGATAATGTGACATAAAAGAAAAATGGCATTTCCCTGTGAACAGATTTTAAACCAGGTTTGTTTTCACTAACAACAGACATCCTGCTGTTAGATTTATATTGAGATGTGGGAGGATGAAGTTTATTGGATGATACACTAAAGGGTATAGTAAAGTTGACCCATACTGAGAATGTCCATGTTGCAAAGAAGAGCAACAGAGATCAAAACCAACAAGTGTAATGTTTCATGTCCAACACAATGCCCCCCACCCATATTTTTTTTTGCAAGGGTGCAAAAGGTAAGAATAAAACCAAAATAGAATTTAGAACTGAACATTCTTTGGTTCTTCAAGCACCGTGTTCCCGTCTTTCTGAGTGTAGAGAATGTTCAAAGTGCTCACTGATTGGTTCTATCAAAGGGAATTCCTCACATACTGTACAGGAACATAAATAATGGAAACGTGTACATCGAAGGGTTGAAAGGAATGTGAACTTTTCCCTCTGTCCAATTATTGTTTAGCTGACTTCAGCAACGGGCAGGTTCATACAACCAAGATAACAAGGTGTTCAACTGACAAAGGGGACAGCTGTGTTGCGCTGAGGGAAATCGTCAAGGAAACAATAGGCAAAAGTTATTTATGGAATTGTGTTGAGAGCAAAGCAATTCACACAACTGCAGTTTCCTTTGATGGGGTATTTATTTGATTTTATACCAAAAATGTCAAGTACTGCAGTGATGCAAATTTGCATAAAGCAGTTAACTTCTATAAGCCATTGCACAAGCTGTTTTCTGGAAGCCACATAGTGTGCAATCTAAATAGAAGGTACTTTGTCAACTGACCTGCAAATTTTGTGTGCTTTGTTTATCCTAAATTGCGAACACTTTACAAAGGTGATGACAGCATAAGGCCCAAATGTCATTAGACTCTAATTGATTTTCAGCAGTTAAGCTACATTCAGAATAAATCTTCCTTAAAAACCAAAAATTACATACAAAAGCTAAAAACAAAACAAAGACTGCTGTTTTTATATTTGACCACTGAAATACACATTTTTGAGTACTCTCTTAACAAAGGCTGCATGCACAAAAACATCAGATTATCAGATGACTAACTTAAAAGTGGCTTCAACAAGATTCCTTTCTCTACATTTATGTCATTCCACTTAAGAAATCCAAGAATGTTTTTGCCCAATATTTTTCATGGTGTTTAACAGTACTAATAGTAGTAGGTTGAAGTGTGGGTATTGTTTTATTACTCTGATCATTTGTTTGAACAGATTTAAGATTGTAAAAGAAATAAGCATAATCCTAAGAATTAAGTTGAATGACAAGAAGGAGATCCATCTGGGGCAACAGATGAGCAGTCAAATGATTGAACAAATTGATGAAGCAAGAGTTTATTCATGTTGGTAAAACACAACATCATGATGAGCCAAATAATCGTTCCTTACAATGGGAATGTTCTTAGTTCTTATTAAAGGGTGGAAAGTGAAGGCTTAACAAGGACATTTGGCTCTGTGCTGCAGAGGATGGATGTGCTGCCACCACTCAGTCTTATTTTTAGCTTAT
>JAVQJG010054392.1:0-12667 GCA_036024015.1 Craterocephalus amniculus | reverse complement strand
CTACATTTTATGCAAACAGACATGTATTTTCTTGTTTTTGGGGACAGGTTTCATATAGAGCGCCAGCGTGTTGTGTCTGTTGTTGTTAAAGAGAGAGAGAGAGAAACAGAGAGAGGGAGAGAGAGAGAGAAAAGGACTTTATTGTATGTTGTCAGACACGCATTATGTCTGACAAGCATTACCCCCCCCTCAATATGGTGACGTCATAGAACGACGCATCGACTCTACTTCAACTTTTACTGTCAAGTAGTCGACCAGAAAAAATCACAACTCGTTAATGATCTAGGACATACTGGTATAAACATCAAAGCACTTGCACCACAGCCAATACATGTCAAAGTTCACAGCTATTGGCAACAAAGTAAACGTATAATAAACTTACACAGTGTCAGGAGGTTGCAAGACAAGGCCCTCTACATGCAAAAGAAATGTCTGCCAGATTTAGTTAAATTTAGATATAGAACCTCTCTTCATTTTGGAGTCAGCAATATAAGTGGTGTGGTAATTTTTCACAGTTCAGTTTCAAAACAAGATACTCAAAAAGCAGTATGCAATACTTGGAAAGTCAAAGTATTACAGGGAGGATGTCTCGTCAGATCTTTTTAACATCACCTGTTAGATATGTCATCTGAAAAAACACCATCCAGAACTTTTGCATAAACTTAAACTTTTACTTTTATGTAATGACAATATGATTGTCTAAAAAATATATAGTGCTGTCTGTCTATCAGAGAATGGTGGTTATCAGCCATGACAACAATATTAATAAACAATATCTCTATCAACCAAAATGTTCATATTGTTGCAACCCTGAAACGTCTTTATCTTATTGGCCCCAGTTTCTGTTGTTCCGTATTTCTGCCACAATCATCTGGAATTTGCAAGGAAGGGACAAACAAATGACTCCAGGTTATCTGCTTTCGTCAACCTTTGCCCTTTATACTGTGTTGGTTTTAGATTTGCAGTATTATGGCTTCATCAGGCTATTTTTATACAAAATAATGGAAATGAGATTAACACCATGCAGAATGATTGGGATGGGCTTAAATGATTGAGGTTAAGTGATTATGTAATCAGTCTGTCAATCCAAGTCAAAGCTTAGCAAGTAGTGAGGAAATAAAAAAACATTTTAATTTGTGCGTTTTTTCATTCTGAACGTTCAGAGATTTTGTATGAATCAAACTCTAAGCCCGGTTGCGCGTTCGCGTCTTCAAGTCAGATTTCATCTGAGAATAGATGCACAGCAATGAGATTTGTTCCACCTCAGGATGTTGAGTGAATTTAGTCACTGACTCTGTGTTGTGTGTCTCTCTGAGCAGCAGGTGGCTGATCTGATCGGAGCGGATCCCAGAGAAATCATCTTCACCAGCGGAGCCACAGAGTCCAACAACATGGCTATCAAGGTCTGATTCTTCCACTCTTCCTCCTCCTAATCATCATCACACAGTCAAACACCATCTGGCCATCACCTTCAGCAAGTCTTGTTTTGCCTCAGCTGTTAGTTTCAACTTGTAAAAAAACAAAAGTTTCTGCTGCTTTTGGAAGGTCAAAGTCATTGAGGGACTCTTTACTTAACATTTCACTGTACTTTAGACAAAGATTTAGTGACAAAACCACCCTGCATACAAAATGAGAGCAGAGTAATAGCAGTATGATTGAAGTCCATCTGTTGTGATGGTCCTCCCCTACAGGGCGTTGCTAGGTTCTACCAGGCCAAGAAGCGCCACGTGATCACCACACAGACCGAACATAAGTGTGTCTTGGACTCCTGTCGAATACTGGAGGCTGAAGGCTTTAAGGTCACCTACCTGCCTGTGCAGAAGAATGGGCTGGTGGATCTGGAGGTATGAAGAAGAAAACAGAGGAAACCATACCTGTGTCAAAACATGGAGAAATCACTGTATGAACTGTGTCCCTGCAGCTGCTGGAGGCGTCCATCTGCCCCGACACCTCTCTGGTATCAGTGATGACCATCAACAACGAGATCGGTGTAAATCAGCCCATTAAGGAAATTGGTAACTATAACAACACAAGTTATTGTTTTTAAAAGAATTTAACTTTGTAACTTTGGAATGTTTTCTTACCGAGGCGCCTTCATATCCAAAAAAAAAACATAAAAGGACAAAAAAAATCCCCTGTGACCAGCCCAGTCTAAATGAATACACACCCGCACCGTTATATTTAATTTATGGAATTTCAACCCGTTTTCCTCTTTTCTTGCTTTTTAATTAGTGATCAGTGGTTGCTTAGTGGAATAATGTAATGTGAAACTCCCAGCTGGAACACAAAGTTGTGAAGTTTGGTTTCTTTGCCACACTGCTCAGTACCGTCGGTGCCTGGATTTTTTATAAAAAATGTCTCTGTGCCATCAAAACAAGTCAGAAACATGTATTTTTAAGCCCAGAAAGGCAATAGTGCCGCTTTAGATACTGCATTTAAGGGACTGGTCCATGTTTCAGGACTTCTGTAGTAATCACCTCATCATGGCCATGTTGAGCCGGATTAAAAGTTCTGATGAAAGCTGTGGACTCATTTAGCTTTTCTCTTTCTGTCCACAGGCCAACTTTGCCGCAGTAAAGGAGTCTTCCTCCACACTGATGCCGCCCAGGCTGTTGGAAAGATTCCCATCGACGTCTCTGACTGGAAGGTGGATCTGATGTCCATCAGTGGTCACAAGATCTACGGACCCAAAGGTTGGTGTTACTAGCAGTAGATGAAAGGAGTTTCAAGGGGATTTATTGTTATATTTTTAGCTTACTGGTGGCGAAAGGGTGTTTTGATTCTTGTTTTTACCAGCTTTGAGTTTTGGTTGCCAATAATCTTGGTTTTGTGTGTATGTGTACAGGTGTGGGGGCTTTGTATGTGCGTCGTAGGCCTCGTGTGCGTATGGAGCCACTGCAGAACGGCGGTGGGCAGGAGAGGGGTCTCCGCTCTGGTACCGTTCCCACCCCGCTGGCTGTTGGGTTGGGAGCCGCCTGCAACATTGCCCAAATGGAGATGGAGGTAAACACAAACAGACTGAGCAAATGTCTCCATGTTCTGTTTTTAACTTAATGTGTATCTATATGTGTGTAGTACGATCATCAGAGGGTATCCATGCTGGCTAACCGCCTGGTCCAGAAGATCATGTCCGAGATTCCTGACGTCATCATGAACGGCGATCCAGAACAGCGCTACCCTGGTGAACACACTTATGTTTGTAGTGATGCCTTTGTGAGGACATTTAGTTACTTTTCTTTGCACTAAGTGTTTCTCTTGAAAGTGTGTTTTTAGATGTGCTTATCTCTCACACGTCTGTCTGTGTTTGCTTCCAGGCTGCGTAAATCTTTCCTTTGCTTATGTGGAAGGAGAGAGCCTGTTGATGGCTCTGAAGGATGTTGCTCTATCCTCTGGAAGGTCAGACACAGACATTCTACTTGTTTAAGTGCAAATATTTTTTTTGTTTGTTTTTTGAACCTTTAAAAATGAAAAACATTTCATGATGAATTAACTTGCGTGCCTTTGTGTGGGCTGCAGTGCATGCACCTCAGCATCTCTGGAACCATCATATGTCCTCAGAGCAATCGGAGCAGATGAAGACCTGGCCCACTCTTCCATTAGGTAAACTCATCTAAGCAGATTTTAATTGCATTTATTTATCCCTGTGGGGGCCCACTGAAAAAACAAATGTATAGAAATGAGTTAATTTACTTGTAAATTAATGTCCAGTGTTTCTCTCTGTTGCAGGTTTGGCATTGGCAGGTTCACCACAGAGGAAGAAGTTGACTACACAGCAGAAAAATGCATCCATCAGGTCCGCAGACTCAGAGAGATGAGGTGAGTTCAGCTGACTCTGAACTTTGGTCTGATTTTAGTGCCATAGACCTGGACAGAGCAGTTGTGATGCCATGTTTTGGTTTGTCTGACTATTTCAAAGCTGTTTTGAAACATTTAAGGCCAAGATATTTTTAGCCTTCCTGCTGTTTTGCTACCTTTGATTGTCAAAGAAAGGAAAATGTGATAGTTTAAGGTATCCAGATCTTAGATGTTACTGTATGTTTATTTTTTTGTAAATTTGTACGAACCACTTATGACTAGATGGTGTCTAACCTGCATTAGTTGGATGTTAGTTTCTGATAGGCAATCCATGCTAAGAGCAAAAGTGTCCCATAAAACCTTCAAAAATGTTAAAGTGTCTCAATTAGATAGTATTTTGCAGACTCTTGGTCTCTTTTTCACATGTTGCACAGACCGGATTCACATACCAGGCTACATGTTGCAGCATGACTGTGTTACATGTACCGCATGTTCTACTACTTAGAAAATATTTCTGATGTGAAAGACATGCTGCATAAAATTCTGATGGAGGTGTACAGTGAGGGTTCATTACAGCGAAAGATAGTCAGAACTGCAGCATAAAGTACAAATGATGTTTGCCGGGCAGATTAGGTGAGAGTTTTACCGTCTGCATACTCCATGTCCCTGCTGCATGCATCAGTTGGAAATGATATAAGAACAATCAGCATAAAACTCCTTTCCTCTCTTTTTTTCTTCCATCAGCCCTCTCTGGGAGATGGTTCAGGAAGGCATCGACCTGAAGAGCATCAAGTGGACTCAGCATTAGATTCTTCCCACTTCCTGCCTACTTCCTAGCAGCCGAAAAAGATTATGGTTCCCCAAAATGTTTTGGGAACAGTATAGCTTTTTCTTCCTACACAAACACGCACAAACTTCCTGTCCGACTTGAAGTCTGTTTGTAGCTGTAGCTCTTTGTCTCCGTAGAAGCTCCAGCGGATGCTGCCAGGAGCTCCACAAGTTGACCAACAACACAGCAATCTCGTTTGTTGAATTCATCCTCCAAAAGTTGTCAGAGGCTGTTACATACTGTATATGTAGGCAGTCGTGAATATAAATCGACATCCATAAGAAAACAAATGTTTTGACGTTAAGTTGTACCAACCAAGGTCTGCCTGCAGAAAATGTCAACAGGAATTTAGACCTGACTTCAGCAACAAAGCACAGTCAGGATGAAGCATGAAATAACTGTGAATGCCACCTACAAAATAAGATGTACATGCCATTTTTGAATAAAATTTAAGCAGGACATCTTTCATATGTATAAAATCATGTGGAACAAATTGGAAAAAAAAGCTGTGTGAAACTGTCTGGAGGAAATTGTTGCCCAGCTCGTGGCACTCCTGCTCTTATGTGCTGTTTTTCTATAAACACCACAGTGCAACAAATTAATATGTATCTGCTGCACAGTCTGACATGCTAAGATTTTATCAGTGCCATCACGCACAGATTGAAATGCATTAAAGGCCTTCAGTCATTAGAGCAAGGCTTTTAGTCTGCATCTGTTTAGATAACTTGACCTTGTTGAGTCCAACATCCTGAAAGCTGGTGTGGTGGAGCTGGTTAAAGGTTCAGTCCCTGTTCATTAATGCTGCTTTGAGTTTTTGTTTTTGGTTGTTCAGTTTTTAAAAAAATATAAAACATTAAAATCATCTTATTGAATGAGTTTTTGGTATGACAAGCAACCGATATCTGGGGGGAAGTTGGAGGTAATAAAAAAAGATTCATAAGGGTGAAATGTAATGCCTTCATACTGTCAGAAAATGATGTAATGACTTTTTTCTTTTCTTTTTTTAATGATAAAGTTGTTCAACTCAAGTTACTTGGAGAGAGGTATTTATGCTAATTTGAAAAATACATTTTTGTTTTGTCATTTTATTTCATGCTGTGGCTTACTTCTTGATGTAATTGATCACAGCAAATGTTGAAATGATGTGCCATCACAAAATGTAAAACCCTGAATTGCTCATGTGCTTTTCTCATGAACAAGTGGTTGAAAACTGAAATAACGGGGAAGGTTGGAGAGCAGCAGGCATTATTTCATTAAGTCCTCAGGGTATGATATATTTGGCATATAGTTACTTGGATATTATTTAACATTTAATGATGGGAGGATATATTTCTCCCACATCAGTGGCAGTTTAAATAATTCTTTCTTCTGCTTGTTCTGGCTTTTTTTTTCAACATAAGTTTGATGTATTCATGAAGTAAGTTCTAATTGTATGCCCAAACATCAAGCCAAACAGTGTTAACAGCGTTTTCATTTATCCAGAATACTATACAAGACAAACTGAGCTATATTCATTCTTTTTTTTTTTTTTGCAAACATATTGCTGGCTTTGGACAAAAGAATCTGAAAATTGTCTGAACACAAAACATGAAATGCGTTGTTCAGAGAAGGTGTATGTGACTGCATAATTTTAAGGGTTTTTTTTTGTAAGTCTTCTATTGTGTTCCTGAATGTAGTCTGTCTCCAGCTGCTTACTCCAGCTTCCACTGTCATCAAGTGATAGTCAATATACATTACCCAATAAAATCACTGCTTCATGATTATGCAATCAAATTTTGTGTCAAGTTTGAGTGTTTATTGGACATGCTTCTATTTCAGTCATGAACAGTAAACGATGTCTGAGTTTTCTCGGGAGAGATATAGACAATATTATAGAGAAATTTACAATGGTAATGGTAATGTCCGCTTTTTATCGCAGTGCCTGCGACGCTCTGCGGCAGTTTCTCGCGTCATGACTTCAGTTCTCGCGGTGTTTGCGCCGACATTTCGTGCTGTGCGACCTGCAGGGACAAGAGGGAAGAAAAGACCTCCTATTTATGAGTTAAACTTCGGTGTATTTATTGACAATTTTCTCGGTAAGAATCCACAAGCGACAGGACGCTTAATTGCGTTGGTTCAGTTGGAGCTTAGTGCCATAGGAGCTGCAGAAAGCTCGCATCCTACACGCTGTTTCGCTCCAAAACACATACAAAGCAGCTAGGTTGCTAACAGTGTTAGCGAGGATGCTAATCCTGATTTATTACATTTACTAAATCTAGTGGGAACTAGTTAGCTAGTTAGTTAAGACTCAAGACTTTGTGTGGAGGCTTTGCACAGCGTACTCTCTGATTGTGTGATCAATTTTGTTTTTCCCTCTCCACCTTTGAAAAATAAACGCATCATGTGTCGCTGCTAACCACCGTGAAACAGCTAACCGAGATTAAGATTGTTGCCATTTTCATTGCGATTCAATTAATATTTAGATATTCTTGATTATGTTTGGAGAAGCAGGCAAGTCGAGTTTGATTTCTGAACAGATAAATATTGCAGCCATATATCAGAGTATTGTTCGCACTGCCATGGCTGCAGATAGAAAACCATGAACATAAGTCCCGCCCCTGCTACAAGCAGCAGGTACCACAACGACACGGGATGTTGATGAGACCAGAAAGTTGTACAAACTGGAGTGAATCTTGTAAATCATAGCAAAATTGTGCTTGTGCCTGTTTATGTATTTGAGTTAAAACAAAAGACTGACACTGTTTCAATCTTAATCTTTTTAAAAATGCAACAAGAATTTCAATGCTAGTATGTTATGCCATCAAAATCCACCCACTCCAGAGTTGTGATCTGAATTCATTTATTTATTTTTTTGGTATATAGTGGTGAAAGAGCCTTTTTCTCCCTTGAACTTGTTCCTGAATTTACAGAGGATGGGTAATGACTACTGTTTGTGTTTTGTCTGGATTGCACTTATTATGTGGAGGTCATAGGATCTCTGTAAAAGCAGAAGCAGAAATTTAGCCAGTTCCTTCGATGTTTAGTAGGGTCTAAAAAGCGTGCTTTGGTCTTCTTATTTCTGTCTAGGTATGCTCTCTGGGGTTTGGACTCTGTGTAGGCTGGCAAGTGAAGGACTGTTCATCATGGAGTCGTGGAATAGATTTTGTTCTTGTGTTTGAGTTACTAATGGACTCTTTTTGATAGATTGTGCTCTTTATTTCCTCTCTCTTTGATTGGTTTAAGACTGAGACCAGCTCACGGACAGTATTTCTGTTTCTGAGTAATCTCCTGTATTCAGTGTTTTTCCTCTTTGATTCTGAAATTGGATTATTAAAGCTTTCTGTCTTCTTTCAGCTCCATTGTGTTTTCCTGCTCCTTGAGCAGAAACGCGGCTTTGGTTGAACGTTTTTCCTCTGGATGCTCGAGTTGTCTATATCACTAGCTGAGAGTGCTTTACCCTGTCTGCTGTTTTTTATGTTGTTTTGTTATGTTGTTTTTTTGTTTTCTTTTAAAAATCTATTTGTGGTAGTTTGCAATAAACAAGGGATTAACTGAGGGGATGTTTCAGCTAAAAATTAATTGAAAATCTGTCTAGGAAAGTGTTGAATTGTGCTCATCTGAAGTTGAGAACTGATTTAATTGATGCTGATAATTTTTTCATCAGGAATCATGTTGCAATGTACCACAAGCTGGAAGATTTAGACTTGAAACAGCTGATTGTTACATTGGTTATTTTGAACTTCAGAGAATGAAGAGTCAGTGAGATGTTCATGATAGATATTGGTCATACAGAGAATTGTGGGAACAGCAAACATCTCAACTGCTGTCACTCAGCTGGAAATCTTTTGTGATTTTGTTTTGGCTAAAATCTTGCTTTGCACCTCGCTGCTTTTTACTTTCTTCTATGATGAGCTGCTATCTTTGGCAATGTGCTGGTTACCAGTTGCTGTGGTTTACATAATGCTAATGTTGCTCTGGTTGATCTGTTGCTCATGCTGTTCTGGATCCATGTACCTGGCTGCTTTTCAATATGGTTGATGATGATTCTCTGCTCTTGTTGATGAGTTACTGCTGTTTTTAATGTTAATGTTTTCTTGATGATGTGTGGCATATTTGCTGATCAACATGTTATCTATGCTTTGGCGTTTTCAAAGGAGGTGCTGTCTGCTGACTTTGTGATATATGAGCATCCAGTTTTATGTGGTTTGCTGACCACCTGATTGCCTGATAAATCCTGCGTTGTTGTGTTGTTGCTTGGCATTTGCTGAGTCTTCTATACTGGTTGCTTTTGCAGCTTGTAGTTGAGTTGTAACGTAACCCCTGTAGATCAGCTTGACCTTTACATTTCTGGGTTAAATTGTTCAGAAGACAGTTTTGAGCTTAGTTTTGTTAAGTATGTGCTATGTTTAGTTTAAAGTTTTGACTTTGGGCAAGTTTTTTTGTTGTCGGGTACAACGAGAAGCCTCAAAATCCACCCATTTAGATTCTTGTGTAGTTTCTGTGTTTTAATGTTCAAGAAAATGTCAATGTTGCAAAGCTAAAATCATCATACAGTAGCTTATTAATCACTATTTTAATGTGATTAAGAAGAACTAGTTGACACCAAAGCAGAAATATGCTTGTCACTGGAAACTAATGTAACACATCATGTCAGTTTATTTTTATGTGAAAAATGTTTTGAACAGGAATGTTTGTTTCTCTGACCTTTTCACCAGGTTTCAGTGTCCTGCAGAAATCCTCTGTTACTCAGTGAAACTAGACACACTGCTTAGTTGCATTGGTGAGTTGCAAGTTGCATGAGATTTATGAAGGTTAACTTTTGCACAAAATATTTCACACTGCTGATTACAAAGGTAATAATGTCGATGCTATGTACTGCATGGTAGAAACAGTAAAGCTTTCTCTCAAGAAATTAAACTACTTTTCAGTAATTTACAGGGGTCAGTAACATGCCCCAGAGTGTCACCAAGATGTTGTTGGTCTACAAGCTAATCACTGCTTTTTATGGGGGCTGGGGCAGGGTTATTCTGACAAGACCAACTAAGACATACTATACAAAGGCTTTGTACACACTTGATATACTTAGACATTCCCTGTTGATTTCAATTTCATTCAGACTTGATTTTTAGAAAATAAAAGTCCTAAACATGTATCGTATGTCACACAATCGTCTAGGAGATGTGCAGCAGCTGTAAACACCATTCAGAGACCTGAGGTCTGTACTGCTAAGTGCAACTGAGAGATCAGAATGCTCTCTATTAATATGTCCAATGAATTAATATTGAAAATCTGATAAATTTATGGATTAAAAGAAATTTCGTTGCTCTAAGACGCTGATTCAGCGACAGTAGATTCTGATTAAAAGTTATACATTTTCTGCCAGCGTTACTTCCTGGTTGTTGCTGTGGCAACACTGTTGCTTTTGCCTTTGATGATGCGTTTAATTGTCAGGCCCTCCATGGTGAAGTACACTCCTCTGCAGCCTGCAGGGTTTCTCTATGTTGATTCTGAAATGCTGCAGACTTTTATGTGAGCGCACTGACCAAATACTGAGTTGATAACCAGCTTCGTAGTACCGCTTATCCAGATCCTGAGTGTCTGAGTAAGTTGACCATGAGAGCAGAAAGTTATTGGGGGTATGTTAACCATTTCGTATTACAGGCCTCTGATCTATATTATTATTCAGACATAAATGGACATCACATTTGCCTGAGCTGCGATAGTATGTTTTGTATTTTTTAACCTTTGCAATTAATATAAAGTCTGCATAGAATATTTAAAATACTTGATCAATAACACTTGAGGAGCTCTGTGCCAGAACATTTCTGACACAGAAACTGAAACTCTTAAATGCTGCCCAGTCTTTTTTCAGTCTCCAGTCTTTGAAGTAGAAAATACAAAAAGTTGGAAAAACATATAGTGTATGCTAACGATACGCTAACTTTGCCCAATTATGTATTTATGGCAGTACTACAAGCCATTCTCTGCTCACCTTAACCCTCCAAATTTATGCTACACTACATTAAAACACCAATTTTAAGGTACAGGAATACACACTATTAAAAAAAAAACATTGAGGGCAAGGTATGTTTACATACCTTTAGAAATTTACACAAAATATGACCAGGAGGGGTTCTGTGAATGATAAAGGAAAGTAAAATGCCAACATCGGAGCACTGTCTGAATGTACAAATGAATTATAAGATGAAATTTGACTTAGTGATTTTCTGTCTGCATTAATAAAGCACTTTCTGTTTGGTTACAATTTCAGGCATCGGCGCAAATTCATTTAAATGTTGCTTGAACCCTATTTTGATGTCTTGGAAACCATCAGGAAAAATGACAGATTATTATAGATAATTTCAGATGGAACTCTAATTATGTGTTAACTGTGTTTCTCAGTATGTGAAAAATTCAGTATGTGACCTGATCAGGTCACATACTGAATTTGGAGACATTTAGTTGAGAAAAGCTTAGAAATGAGGGGCTTGACTTGTCCTGACTTAGACATTTAGTACAAACCCCGTTGATAGACAACTCCCATGCAAGTAGTTTTCCTGCTACTCAGACGAGGTCGCATCAAGTCAACATATGGTCCGTTGATAGCCCTTTTTCCACCAATGGGTCCGAGGTGATACACATTTTTTGTTCTTGTTGTTTTGCCTTTCCATTGGCAAAAAATAGGAAGTGTGCCAGAATATCTAAATATGTCAGAATCGATTTTTTTGGAACCCTTCTATAGGTGTCCTCACCGATCCCACTGACCAGGAGTGGGCGATATATCGAAAAGTTACCTATACCAAGGTTTACAACAATAACTGATATCGTTTGTGCCCATTTCGATAAGTTTGATATTTTAAGAAAATGAAAATACAATAGGACTGCCCAGTCAACGCTTATAGGTCCTAGTATGAATTAATTCATATGAAATATTTTTAAAAAACGCAGATTCCCAGCATGTTCGGAACAGAGAGTGGCACGGTGGACCCTTTCATCAGTCTCATATTACATCAGTGGCAAATACAAATTAACACCGTGTGAGAGTTGCGATATTGACTTAACTGCTACAGATGCTAATGCACCATTTTGGTCAATGGGCCACACATAATGCATTTACGTTCACATCGGCCACATATACCGCATATCGGCGGCAAGACTCTTCCCCTGTAGTTTTACGGTAGTAGTCAAATTATCAGTCCAACTTTGTTGTTTTCAAAGTCCATTTTCAACTCATTGTTAGTGGAAAAAAATCCAGAAATACAACGGACTGGAAGCTTGTAGCTTTCAGAGTAAAAGTAATCTCTGCTCTCACTTTTGGCTCCCTCAAGTATTGTCAGTTTTGGCCGCATTGTGCCTTCTGTATGTACACAGACTAGAAAGAACGTTTTCGGGGCACGCTTGCGTACACAACAAGTGTATCACAGGCTTTATTGTCCTCAGACCAGTGTTTTACACCGTCCACGGGTTATCCAATCAGCCAGGACACATAATGTCAGCTCCAGGTGTGAACAGACCTAGAGAGAGTGCAGTGATATGAAACTCTGTGGTGGCTCTCTAACCCAATGAAAAGCAGGCCTGTCTAGCTTACACTGGAATCTCAGACAATTACAAATGACCCAACAACTCCAAATTAATTTTACAACAAGTTGTCTTAGGCGAAAATAGGTAATAGGGCACTTCTACAGAGTTTTAATGATTTTTTTCATAATCAGCTGATGATTTTTGTGCGAGTAATCTCTTGGTGTTTTTTCATAAAATTCAGGTTCCAAAAATTTGTTGCAGATACTTTTAGATGATTTATTTATCTATTTGTAACGTACTACCATAGCGTTTGTTTTAAGTTAAAGGAGCCATACCTGATATTATGTTAATATTTCTAAGAAAAATGGTTTCTACACAGTATATTATGTAGTAAAAGTTGCGTCTATGTACGAGTTTGGGACATTTTAGTTAGTGATAGTGGCAAATTTTTAGCTTTGGTGTGATGCTCTTTCTGTGCCAATGGGATTCACTTCCAGATTCCGATCAGCCAGTAGGAGCGTTCCCCTAGGGAATGTGGAAGTA
>JAVQJG010054380.1:0-10822 GCA_036024015.1 Craterocephalus amniculus | reverse complement strand
AGCGGGTCAACCCGGGTCTGGCGTTCACACCGCATGCCGATCGGAGCCGAGCCGTTTAAAGCCGATTTTAACCCGGGTCGCTTGCCGAGTCGATGGACGCGGGTCGACGCGGGTTGCTGATCCTTTCACATCGCCACCAAAAGCCGATTGTACGCGGGTTTTAACGGGTTTTTTGACCAGTGTGAAAGGGGTATAAATAGGTCAGTGCACTGGAACACCTGCACGCACGAATGTTGTGCACGTTGGAACGTAGGGCACACTTGCTGCTGTGGTTCACACATTCATGGATAAGTTTGGGCCCAAATGGAGCCCTGATGTTCTGCACTCATTGGAAGTGACGAAATGTCATTTAACTGCAACTCTCAGCGAAAAAATAAACCAAATAAACGTCTATGAACTATAATATTAATCGTGTGTTACAATGACCAGTTTACATCTGCAAAACCGGCTAAAAACTGCTAACATTAATCGTCCTAACTCTACTGTGGGTATAAGCCCCGCCCCTTCCTCTACGACGCCAATATGGCGTCTGTTTAGCGAGCGCAACACGCACCGTTCTACAGTAGACTACAGTAGACTGCCTGTTTTTAGGGCAGCATCCGGGTTTTTTCAGTGCTCTGAGTTTTAAATCTGCGTGTAAACACAATATAAACCATGTTAGTTTGCTACTGTACCAACTGAGACACAGCGGAGATCATTTTTCTAATTTCAAGAACTCTAACCAAGTGTAATTATCGTCCTGCATGGAAGGATAAACCTACTCGACAACAGTCCGATTCCTCTCAGTGCTTAAAGGCAGCAGTAAGAACTCGTGCAAACCCACATGTTCTGTATGCTGTGTTCCATGCACAGGTCGGGATGTGCAACAATACACAAAGTTTACTGTTCGGTTCAGTGTCAAACTAGTGTCACAGTGCAATAGTTTATCGATACAAAAGAAAGCAATTTTAATAATTTACTTGTATTTTTTAAGTTAATTACAAATATTTGTTTTGACACTGAAGTATTTTTTTAGTCAAATGTTGTAATCCCCTAAAATGACAGATGCTCTTCAGATTTTTCCATCATCAAGGTAATAAAAACAATTAATGAGAGAAAATATTTTGTAAAAACGACCCCTGCCTCAGTGATGCTGAGCTCAGATCCAGTGAGCTTCCGGCCCTGATGCACCATCAGAGGAGACATTCATAAAAATGTTGTATTGTCCCATACAGAGCTAACGGTTCGGTGCGCTAGTATAGACCCTTTTCACATGACTTCACACATCTTCCGTTTGAGAGCAAAGCAGGGTATTACTTCTTCCTGTTTCCTCCGTTTCACATGAAAATACTGATATTTAAAACATTGTCCAGCAAAACTCAGTGTATTTCCTAAAAGTAAGATTGAGACGCAACATTTCTCGTGTTATTATCGTGTATTAACCATCTTTATTTTCCTCAGTATCGTTTGTGGTCATTGCCGTTACGTAAATGCGTGGAAATGTGAAAGTAACGTCAAAATATGCCTGCAGGCTGACAAGTAGCAACGTCAACTACAAGCTAAATATGATAAAGCAATGCAGCCAGGCAGTCTTTAATATTATTTCCGTTTACTGTACAGAACTATCAGAAATCAGATCTGGATGTAATTGATCTTATTTTTCTGTGTCCATCCCTCAGCAGAATGCAATGATGGCACAGTCGCTAAGACGCTGCTATTGCAGAGTCCCAGGATGCTCAAACAATAAAAAATACTTTCCCGATCTTAGTTTTCACGACTTCAAGTTGGAAGGCTGGGGTGGTGGACACTTTCTGGGCTAGTCTTTGCATGTTTCCCAAACAAAAAGAGGGTAGATGGATGAGAGAAAGTGTGAAATCCATTGGTAAAACACCACAGTTACTATGATAGCGGACGTCCGGATAAACCGGGATCACTGCAAAGCGGAAGTTGTCTGACGTCACTGTGAAAAGGGTCTATTGACCGATTCGATACAATATCACATATCACTGCACTGCTGGTACAAACAGTAAGACCAGTTTGTGTGGATCTGTGCCAGCGCCACACATACAACACCCCGAATCTCTCCTGTATGCACTGAAATATGTTGCTGTAAACCTTCAGAAGTCAAAATAAAAAAAAAAACGCTTTTCGGTGGTCCAGACGTGTCCCAGCACTAAAAAGCTGCAACATGATTCAATAAGACGGAAGTTACGCTGTAGTGTGGAGGACGTTTTTCAGAAATGCTCCTACATGTATATAGAGGAAACACTTTGTTTTATTGACATGGTGGAGACGAACGCAGCATGCAGGAGATTTAGGATGGCATCATTGTTGTTGGTGTGAGGAAGGGGGAACATCCGGCCAGCTTACCCTGCACGGCCAGCAGCTGCTCGTCGGTGGTCCAGCGCGCGTTCACTTTCAGGTTTGCCTGCAAGGTTCAGGTTCACAGTTCAGCTCGGGGTGTTCGTGGAGCCAAAAGTTATGTTTCTGGATGTTTCGTACCTCAGGGAGCTGGAAGTCTTCGATCCCGGTCTCCAACGTGTGTTTCAGTCCGCTGTTCATCTGCTTGGCGTTCTGGACCTGAGGAACAGAAAGATATCGATAAAGGAAACCAGAATCACCACATTCTCAACGATTCCCATCCCTCGTTGCATTACCTCCACTAAACTGTGTCTGAAACTGATGTCTGATCACAGGAGTGGACTGGCGACGTAAAACATGCATGGAATTACGAGGATGAGGATGCATGAGAATATAGGAAACGTGGGTCCCTATCTCAGTACGTACGGGAGCATAAAGGGGGGGTTTCATGCTAAATTGGCTTTTATAAGTGCTTGGAATTGTTTTTCGGTTGTTTACGCCTTTTACTTTCACACTAAGAAAAAAGCAAAAGCAAGAGAAAAATGTTTCTTTGCATTTTCTGTTTTCTTTTCAACAAGAAAAATACAAAGAAATGCCTTTCAGGAAATAGTTTAGATTGAAGTTGATGATAAAGTTATGAGACTGAAATGGTCAAAATTTGAAACTGCGATGGGAAAACAAACAATTTCTTTTGGTAGAGACTAATCCGGCAGGTTTATTTAATCAATTATTTATAAATATTCATGATAATCACTGAAAGATTTGCTCTACCAAATAGTAGAGCAGGAAGACAAAGGGTTAAATCAAGAGCAGAGCAAAAACCCCTGGAGTTGTTCAGACTCGTTTAGTGTCTAAACCTTTTAGATGAAGCATTTTTTACGATCGGACTGTACTTCCTTACTTCTTTTACGTAACAGACAGACAAAAAGTAAATGATGCCGGCCTCCAGGAAGACCAGCGGAGTGAGGATCGGAGTCGGCTGCCTCAAGGGTGCCGCCCATTCAGAGGGACGTTCAAGAGCAGACGGAAAATAAGGCCCGATATGACAGAACCGTGACTTTAACAAAACGTTAAGACATCACAGAACAGCTACAGACGGGGAGAAAAGTGTCTAAAAGCAGCACTTTAACGGTGTTGTGCTGGAACACGGACCTGCCTCTTGAGGGACACCAGCTCCATGTCCAGCTGACGGAGTAGCGTGTTGGCAGCAGAGCCGCTGCAGGACACGGCCACCACGTCCTCCTGGGTCAGGTACATGCCTTTGGGCGGGCGGCAGCGGGAGCGCTGGTGGTGTCGGTGCTGCAGGGTCTGGTGCTCCCGCCGGCCTAAGGCCACCTTGGAGCCCGGCGGGGGCGGCTCGGGCTGGTTCTGAGGAGGAAACCAGCTTTAATCACCTTCTGTAAGTCATTAATTTCCAGTCTGAGCGAAAATATTCCTGCACGCAAATTCTCTCGTGCGCCGTCGCCTGACTGAGGAAATAATGCGAAGAAATAAATCAGTTTTCGTTGTAACTAAAAGCTTCCAGTTTTCTTTCTAATTTACATTTATAAGAAAATAAAAAACTCGCCCCGGCCTGTTAAAGGGAGATGACCTCTGATGCCACAGAGTCCATCTTACCTCTTTCTTGGCCTCCTTGTTGGGATCGTAGTCGCTGTCGTGTGGTTCGATGGGATTGGCATCCTCCATTTCCTCGTCACTAAGGCGCAAACAACATAACATTAACTCACTGGACAAGAAAAGAAGCAGCAATAAAAATGGACAAGCTCCCGAAAATAAAAAGAAACAGATTTACTGTGAATTCAGTCATCTACAGCATAAACTTTTGATGCTTTTTATGGCTGGTTTAAATTGTTTGGACCTGACACTAGGAGGCCGGTCCCGGTTCCTCCCAGGCTTCTACATCAGACATGGCAACATTTATCATTTTATTCAACACAGTAATGTTCATTGTTTTGTTTTATTTACAGAAGTTAAAGTCTTCTCTCTTTGAGATTTTTTATGAATAATAATAAAAAGGAAGATTGGGAGCATGGTAGTGGGAAGCAGGTGTGATAATTCAGGGCGGAGCTCAGCAGCTTCTCTGTGGAAACTAAACGCCTATTTTCAGTCGTTTGTGTCGACGTGGGAGAGTTTAGGGAAATGGCATCCCTCCGTTCCTGACCGAAACTTCCAAGTTCAATAAAAAATGTCTTTAAATATCTTTCCTTCTTATTCTGAACCATCCCTTCTGTGCAGACCTGTCGTCCTGGTTGCTTCTGCTGGCCAGTTTCCGAGCTTGCCTGTCCATCAGACTCGTCCTGGAGCGAGTCTTTTTCCACGAGTAGTAGTACTTCACCAGGCTGGAGATTGATTTATCTGGAAGCTGAATAAATCACAGCAACATCCCATAATTACCACCTGCACTCTTTAAACCATGTGGACTCTGTACAAAGGCTGTTTTTACAACCTCACAATGTAAATAAAATCGGAATCTCATCAACTTATATTACTCCTAGTAGAACATTTAAAAATAATCTATTACCAGTAAAACATCTTATTATTCCCATTAAAACATGTTATTATTCCCATTAAAACATATTATTCCCAGTAAAACATCTTATGATTCTCATTAAAACATGTTATTATTCCCATTAAAACGTGTTATTATTCACTGTAAAACATCTTATTATTACCAGTAAAACATGTTATTATTCCCACTAAAATATCTTATTATTACCAGTAAAACATCTTATTATTCCCATTAAAATATGTTATTATTCCTTTTACATGTTCTACTGAAAATAAAACATGTTCTTTATGTTCTACTGTGATTAAAATATGTTTTTCAGCTTCCACTGGGAATACTAGGCGTGCTGCAGTGGGGCGTTTACCATCTGCTGGATGCGGTGGAAGCTCTTGCCGTGGAAGCTGAAGGCCTGCTCAAACAGCACCTTGTCCTCCACCGTCCACTCGTCGGGGAACGGGGTGAAGTTTGGCAGGTCGGCCAGAGACTTCTCGATGTTGTGTTTGTGCCAGAAAAGCATGCCAAGAGCCTGGATAACACAGAAACAACACGTTAACCTCTCAGGAAAAGCAGTTTCTGGGAAATGTAAAGCTGGTACAGAGAGAGAGAAAAGCTGTGGATCCATTAAAGTTCGCAAGAAGCTGGAAGAAGTTCTGCCCAGTTCAACATTTACCGAAGAAATAACAGGTTTACAGTCTGACACACACTTCTCTGGTTTATTCAAGACAGACTTCAGCTAAATGAGAGCTTTCTTCCACTCGGACCCATCTAACCCTTCACTTCTTAGCTCCGTCTTTGTTCCAGCACGTCTGGTGTTTTCACATTTTCAAACTGCAGGTGTGATGACTTTCTGCTTCCCTCCACATTTCTGTTTGATTCTTTCAACCTAAAATGCCTGATTTTGTGACAGATTATCTGAAAAGTAGCAGCTTAAGTTGCATCTATTTTAAATCTTAGGTATGAAATGTTGTTATTCTGCACTGAAATGAGCAGGTCGAGACTATTACAGCCAGCAGAGAGAAAATTTTGCATTTCCAGCAGATGTGGATGGGGAAGACTCCACATGGTGGTTCTTCTAATCTGGTCCTGAAGCTCAGATCTTCTTTAGCCGCTCTAGAAAATGATGGACTTGTTTGTTTTCCACCATAAAGAAGCACAAAACGGCTTCCAAAATCCTCAGGACCTATATCAGAACTGACTTCACTAAACCAGAACAGACTTCAGTAAACCTCAGGACCTGGACCAAAATCATATGGATGGACATTAAATGGCCTTGAGGATGTATATTCTAATATATTATACAAAAGATCAACCCTCCTTTATTGACTTTGGGACCTGGCCTCATATGTTTAGGCTCCAAAAACTCGCTGCCATCTGAGCAAAGCGTCCGAATGCTTAAAATGTAAAGCGATCCACCTGAACTGGTCTCTGAGTGGCCTCCATTTACAATCACACTGGCTCCCATCAGTCAAAGCCATAAAACCCCAAGTCAAGACCAGTGGTTCCCAAACTGTGGGTTGGGACCCACATGTGGGTCGTGAAATCATATCAGGGGGTCGACAGATAAATCCGAAAAATATAAAACCTATAATTATCTAATAAATGTAGGATTTTTACCGTGGCTGTCAAAACTTAACAATTAACGAAGAGATCAATTTAACACCCTAATTCTTTAACAAATTCTGCATAAATCAACTTTAATACTTTAATGTGGAACGTCGTCGTATAGAAGCTTAGAACCTGCTGCTCTAGGACATCTGAGTTTTAACCAATAAGGGTCAGCGTTTACTCTCTGGCCCCTAACAGATCAGATTCGTGGGGGAAATGATGGTTAACGTGAACTGAAGATCTTTGGGCCGGACTCAGACATTTGGGGCTCACCTGTTCCACGTTGTACCCATGCTTCTCCTTGGCGATGGCGATGTATTCATCCACTGTGGAGGGAAACAGTCGCTGTTAGTTTGCTCTGATCCCAGTACCTCACACAGGGATCTACAGACTCACTCACGTTTGGAGTCAACGATGGTGTGGTACGGAGACCAGACCAGCATCCCTCCACTGTCCTTATCCGTGTACTTAGTGGAACCTGCATGTAGAGGAAAGGTCAGATTATAAAATAAAACTGCAAACATAAAGTTTTAATGTAACAAAACATTTACTGCCATATTATGATGATAAAAACAGCTGTTTGCACGTGGCATGACTGCTGCTGCTTTTAATACACGCTCACTAAAAAAACAACCTAAATGCAACTTTTTGAATAAATTAATCGATTTCTCAAGTGGTTAACAGTACGAGGAAGCCATGGTTTGATCTTTTATTGGCTTATCAAACAGTATAAACTCATTTTTATGAGTTAGGACATGATGTAAACTCCCAGCTGGCTGCGAACACAGAAACATAGAGGAGACGGTGATCGAGGCTACCACCGACCGTAGCAGCAAAAACACCTCACCGGGATCAAACTCGGGAATGCTCGCTTGATAATCGGCTCCAACCCGCATTCCAACATCTGGAAAACATGGAAGAAACGATCCGATAAACACCAGGAACCCTTTATTGTATTTTTTTTTTTTAAATAAAAGCGTTAGAAGCGGAGACGCGGGGAGATAAGAGGTGTTCGAGGCTACCCTCACCGTGTTCGTCGTCGCTGCCGCTTTCGTCGGAAAAATGTCCGTTCGAGGCGTTGGACGGACTCTTGGTTCCGTTTGAGCGTCCTTTCCCCAAATACTCCGAGCCTTTATCCATCATCCCCGGCATCTTTGCGGTTAGTTTTGTCCGTTCCCGGGAGCTGTGACGGGGTAGAAAATGTCAGCTGTAGCGGGACCTTTTCTGCTGCAGTTCTCCCACTTGCCGCTACTCCATCCGTGGCGCTGTAGCCTCGTTCCTGCACTCCGGACGTGTTAACACGCTCGCTTCAAGCTATAAGACATCCTGAAAAACACCTAAACGGGATTTAATGAATTTTGATGTTTTTTAAAGCAATAATTTTACCCCTGAGAAAGGCTAACCTGCTTTAAAACATTAAGAGAAAGGGGTCTAACTCCTCTGGCGGAAGGTTTTTTACGCAACGTGGTTTGGCAGCGTGACTCTTGCTGCTGTAGAGCCATTGCCAGTAGATCCTTCCGCCGATACAAACGAACCAAAATAATGATGGTTAAAAAAAAGGAAAAGGGATAAATAATTAAACGGAGCTTTTACAATATATGGATTAAAAAAATAATGATAACAATACAAACTCTGGGAGTCTAGGATATAGGAACGTGTAAATTTACTTAATAGCTGTGTAAACACAGTCTGATATGTCCATGAGGCATAATTATGTAGGCTTATATTAAATATTGCATTTAATTCAATACCATAAAATAGATTTATTTTAATTTTTCATGCTCATTTGTTGTTGATGGCTTCACAGTCATTCTTAAACCAACAGAGGGAGACAAAACACAACAATTTGTCTGAATAACTGAAAGTGTTTCAAACTACTTTAACCCGGAAGGCAATCCAGCTGCCTCCACAGTCATGCAATGCCACTAATTAAGATTTTATTAATGTGAAACATAGTCAACAGCATATGTGAATTTCTGCAGATAAGGACAGTGTTCACACTCCCCAGGTAACCCGCATTAGGACTTTCAAAGGAAGCTTGAGTACTTGAACACAACAAAAGTAAAAGGAAATCATGCAGTCACCCAGACTTGATCAAACTGGCCAGGAAACGTAAAAGCAACAGCATTTCTTTTTGTTGATTAAATCTTTGTTTAAAAACTGTGCTTCATTATTATGGTAATAATGAAACACAGTTTAAAGAGTTTTGTCAAATAAAATGTTTTTTAATCAACAAACTGAACAGCCAAAGAGAAATTTAAATCTGAGCATCTTTATTTTTAAACTATATAAAATAACAATGTAACAGATTTTTTAAATAATTCCCTACATAGTGTCCTTTACAGGGGTCACGTAGCTTTGTAGGGGCATCCGAATGTAAAAAAGAAAAAAATAGTGCCCTCAAAATTACCCACAATGCTTTTTGAAAAGTAGTGAGCATCCATAGACATACATAATAATGGCTAGACAACTGGAGTGGAACGTCCGCACAGGGCGGCCATCTTACTACAGTCAGCTTGCTCACTCTTTAACATTGATTTAATGGGACATTTAGTTTTTAGATAACCATGACTTGCTCAGTTTTATAGAGATTTTCAAATCGCTTGATTTGTTATAAACATCAGACATTTGTGAATTTTAGTCTGAAAATAAACAGACAGGATATTTATAGACACAGAAACAAGACATTTATGTTAAATTAATGTTTTTAATGTGTTTAAAATAAAACTGAATTGAACATAATAAGTTACCACAGACACAATGATCAAAAATGTATGAAAACGTTCCTGTTTATTGCGTTCGTATTAGCATTTTATGGCCAGCAGATGGCGCTGTGGTAACGTGTTCTGGACGTTTTGAAAGATCAATTCTTCTCACGATGTAATTTTTCTGAACAATTTGGTCTCCCAAACATTATTTGGCATCACTGCTGATAATAATGCGATTTATTTAACTATAGATAAGTAAATGACTTTTCCTCAGATTCGAGCTTGTCTGTGGTAAGATGGCCACCGGTGATGCCATCCGAAACGCGACCATTAGCCTTTATTATGTATGTCTATGTGAGCAGCGATGGTCCTTAGACGGGTAAAAATATAACGTAACAAGCATTATTGTCTTCATCCGTCATCTTATCTGCAGTAATTATTTTACTTTTATAATCTTAATTTAATAATCTGGGGTTGCTGTGGCAACAGCTGGTAGTCACGTGACCTGCGGCGGGCAGAAAGTGGTGAGCTTTGTGTCCAAATCTCCATCAGAATGATTGACCTATGTAGTGAATGAGCCTGAATCTCTCCCAGAAATCTGCAGCCACATTCGATATTATTTAAAGGAGTTAATTAATTTTAGTTAATTGGGTAATAATTATGATTTATTTCAAACTGGTTTGGTGATACTGGTGACCCATGCAGGTCTGGAATGATGGTCCTTCTCTTCCAATGACCTGCCAATAACCTGGTTTGTCCAATCAGATTTCAGAGGTGGCCAGCGGCCCCTCTCTAGCTCCGCCCCTGCACGTGGATGATATATTTAATAAGGATTAAATATAAATAGGTTTAAATTAGGCAGGTTTTGTTGTAAGTTGGGGTGATGAAGTTTACGGATACAGGACAGAGACCAGGATGTCCGGACTTCCTGCACAGATGTTTCAACAAAAACACCCTGGAAGAGATATTAGAAGAAAACAGAAACAGTTCATATGAAATGTCTGAAGATTGAAATAAAACCAGATTTTCGTGTATTTTTGTGTGTTTTTTTTGTGGGTTCACCCGGTATTTACGGTGAAGCAGGTGATGTAATGACTGTGCCATCAGCTCTCTCTCCCCCTGTGCCAGTCAAGCTCGCTTTACCACAACCGCACTCTCCGCGACTCATCTCGAGGCTCGCGCTGAAACCATCTGCCGAGAGCGAGCCCGCTGAGAGAGACAGTGGGAGGGAGAGCGCGAGCCCCTTGTTTTCAGCTCATGAGGCTCGTGCGGCAGATATGTGAAGTGGCTTACGGCGGCTGTAGCGCGCGCTGCGGGAGAACGACAGGATGGCGGGAGGACGGCGGGGTCTCGTGGCTCCTCAGAACACGTTCCTGGAGAACATCGTCCGCCGGTCCAACGGTAAGCCGCGGTCCGGTTCGGTTCCGGTACCGCTATGCAAGAGTGATGGAGAGAAATCCCGCGTGGTTCTGCTCCGGTGTTTGCGCACGAGGCAGATCCGCTGTGATCGTCTGAGAGAAACCTGCACAGGTGCAGCTCATGATGGAAGCATGGCAGAAAAAAACCCCCAAGTTATTATTATTATTATCATTATCATTATTATTATTATTATTATTATTAATAATAATAACGATTATGATAAAAAATATATTTCACAGTTTTT
>JAVQJG010054372.1:0-13537 GCA_036024015.1 Craterocephalus amniculus | reverse complement strand
GTCAAAAATGTCCAAAAATAAAAACCGGACCAAACAGCACCGCAGACTGATATAAATATGGACAAACACCAGAGGTGTACCTCTGGTTTGTTGCCAGAGGTAACGGGACTAACCAGCTGGCAGAAGTAAGTGGGATAAAGCTAAGCTTAAAGGTATACTATGTAACTTTTGGCCACCACGGGGCCAAACCTGTAACTTCTCACTATTGGAACATTAAATAGTCTTTCTGTTTCTGTGTTCACAGACCGCTGTGTTTTATATCTGCAGAGCAAAGCGCTGCAGGTCACATGACCCCATGAGAGACGGATCTGCTCCTGCAAACTTACAGCCTGGTTTCTGCAGGGAGCAGCCCCTCAGACAACACGGTACTGACCCCAGAGATCATGCATGAACACTTTCATTTTGGAGGAAATTACTGGTTTAGGCCCCATAGTGGCCAAAAGTTACACAGTATCCCTTTACTTTATAAAAACATTCAAAGTATAAAATCCCATATATGTTGTTTCATAAACAAAATGAATAAAAACTTCACATAACCAAGCTGCTTACCCTGACTTTTAAAACCTCTTTGCTTGCACAGCTTTAGGAACAAACAGGACAGATGTTCCTGTGTTCCACGTATGTTTCAGGACAGAAAGATGCATGGAGCCACTGGAGCTGCAGCTGAAGCTGAAGCAGAGGAGTGTGTGTGCAGCTGGAGGTGAAGGTCACTGCAAACGCTCCACGTCCGCCTGCCATCACAGCTTCCTCCGTCTGCAGAGAGGCTGGCGGAGACCCGGAGGTACAGGCGTGTGCACAAAGCGCGGGAGGGGGGGTTGAAGTTGGAGCCTGTTCTTTTGTGGCGCCCTGCCTCCTGATCATTTACATCAAGTTGACATTCGGAGAGTTTACTCTGGGGTCTGTAATTGTATTCTTTCGCCAGTTCTGCATTGCCAACCGTGAAAATGGAATCTTATCAACCCTGACCAATTTTTAATGTACAAAATGAATTGGCAGGGGTTCAAAAGAAGGGGGGAGCTACCATTCAAATCAGGTGAATGATACACAGCAATTTTTGTTCAGTGAATGATTGAGCTCCCCCCCCCCCTCCCCCCTCCACCTTATCACCCCTCCTTCAACTATCATATTACAGCGGATTTATTTTCCTTTCAGAAGACGGCTGGTCTGAAGCAGCTACAAATACACACGTGTTTTTCTGCATGTATGTGGATATACATACAGCTGCTAATGCTCTGTGTGTGCAGGGAATGTCTCAGTAGGTTCCCTTTCCACATATCAACAGGTTTTCCTGTGAGATGCTGGTACCCATGAACCAAAACCAGGAGATCTGCAGCATGTGTTTATAGATTCAGCTTTAACTTTTGTTTCTTTAGAATCAGATCTTATTGATGAACCTTTTAAAGCCTGACCCAAGAACAAATGTGTAGAAAAGTCATTTTTTAAATCTTTTGTTTTTATTAAGCTCTTTAACAATATTGAAAAAAAAGTATTTTGGGGTGTATATTTACACTTTATTTCTAACAAATAATTCTAGTGCATTGGTGTATTATAACTGTGTCCACTAGGGGGCAGAAGACCAGGATCGGATTGTGTAAAACTGGTTTGGAACAAAGATTTTACCATAAAGTGCTGCAAAAGGTCTCAGAATTACATATGATACATACGGCATAATTGGTTTAAAGATAATATGGACACAATGGAGGTTATTCACCAGCATCATCTTTAACCTCTAAACACCACCCAAACAGATGATAAGCAGAAACATCTTTAGAAAAGACTTTTTTAATCCTTTTAACACAATGCAAAAAACTATCAAAAAAATCTGGAACTTTTGTTATTTGTTATACAGAAATATAAAAGAATGAATTTAATAAAATCTTTTTAAAATATCTCATAGAAATTAGAAAAACAACCGGTCCATCCATTTATTTATGTCTTTATTTGGCTTTTTCACACAATGTTTAAAGAGGAAAATAATTTCTGACGTTTCTGACAGATTTCCAGCCGTACTTGTCGACGATGTTGCAGGACGACCTATCTGATGTTTCTGTCAGTAACACCCTCCCGTCCATCGGACGCTCTGGTCCACACTCCTCACCAGTAGGTGGCAGCGATGCTCCAAACTGCTTCAGACCCAACGGCAAGTAAACAAGAAGTAGTGTCTTTAAAACTGGCGCGTCAATGTTTACATGATCTGGCTTTTTTTGTAGCATAAAAGATCATCATGATTGTTCAGGATGCTGCAAAGGAAATATGAAATACAAGAAAACCTCATGCAATTCTTTCAAAAAAGAATAAATTGCATTGATTAGTAAATGAAACAAAAAAGACAGTAAAAAGTAAAGTTTATGAAAATAAATCTTAAATGAATCTAAAATAATAGAAATATATTGCAACTTCAGATTAATATGAAATTGTTCACATTTATTTGACAGAAAATAATCGAATATAATATGTAAAAGTTATTTGACATCATCACTTACAGCAATGAATGAAACATCATCGCAGCAGCATCAAGGCATCTAATTCGCTGCGTTGATGCTTCACCTGCAGTTTCATTGCTTAAAACAAACGTCATGCTTTGTATAAACAGAGTCTACATGTTCAAAAAAGCATCAAATGCAATACTTTGACTAGCTGGTATCGACTCCAAAGTATCTCCTGTCGCATGCTCGGTTATCGGTCAGTCAGTCCTACGAGGGCTGCAGGTTTACAGAGTTTGCCTGCTTCAACCTCAATCATTACATTACAGTCATTTAGCCGACACTTGTATCCAAAGCCACTTACAGTTACGTTTTTACCAGCAAACCAATCACCGAATGACCCGCCCTTCCACCTGAGCCACCTGTCCCTTGGATCAAATTGGACCCAGCAGCCAATCATGTTCCAGCACAGTGACTTGTTAATCTGAGCAGGAAGATCGCTGCTCTGCATCCTCCCTATGAGCCACCTGACCAGGGCGCATCTTCTCCAACATCCGGAGGCCATCCGCCTGAGAATGATTGAAGTTTTTCTCTCATCCATCCCGAGCTTCCAGAAAAAAAGCAAAGCATCAGTTAAAATCACAGAAGTAATAAAGATTAAGTAGAAGTTAATGACATCCTCAGTCATGCTCATGGAGGTAATCTCTCTCTTTTTTTCTTATATCAAAATAAGATTTGGGAGGGGAGGGGGGACAAACAGGGGGTGAGACTCTGGTATAATATTTTAATCAAATTGTCATGAGTGAGTGGATACAATTAGGGAGGCTGTCAGTCACCGAGGCAGGGATGCTGTTGTTGTTCAGCTGTCGGGATCGTGTGTGCATGTGTGTGTGTTTGCGGTGAATCAGGTGCATCAGCGGTCAGTTTGCTGACCACTTCCATGAAGAAACGCGACATGATCCGGCTGGTTTTCACCTCCATAAGAGAGAAAACACTTGTTTTCTTCATCTGTGATCATGTGATCAGTGTAAAGGATCAGAGTGGGAATGTTCACAGTAAATCTTGCATTTAGTCAAAGTTTTAAACCCCAGAGTCTTCTTCTCTATGATGTTTTTCATCCTTTCAGGTCAGACATGGATATTCTTTCTGTTTTTCCAGTAATCACTTAAACAGCATCCCTCCTGCTCAAAAATAGCAAACTTTCAATCATTTTCAGGATTTTAATCCTTTAAATTTCAGCTTGAATATCTGAAGTACTGCCACACTCATAAACACTAAAACTGAATTATTTCCACATGATAAATATCAGGTAGGCGGCTGTTTGGCGGTGATCAGACATTGGGATGTGTCGGATCATCTGATTGCATCTGTATTTTACAAGTAATGTCAGAAACAACCTTATGGACAAAAGTGTCCCATTGACTTCCATAAAACCAGTTTTTAACCCACTTATTATTACAGTTTGAAACAAATTGTTTTTTATGTCAGTGTTTCATCTGAAAGACACACAGTTGCATCTGATATTTCTCCAGGATTTCACCAGATTCCGCTGGTTTACCATCGTAGACGATGCAGGAGCATCTTTGACATCATCATCATCTGATCTTTGGCATATCAGCTTCTAATCACCACCAAATACCCATCTATTTGGTATTTACCAGATGGAAAATAATTCAGTTTTTGTGTCTTTTTATTGAATGTGGCAGGACTTTGGAAATTCAAACTGGCATTTAAAGGGTTAAAATACTGAAAATGATTGACTATTTGGTACTTTTCAGCAGGAAAGACATTATTTGAGTGTTTAATGAAAAAATTAAGTTTGAAGAGGGCACAAAGGCAACAGGCTGCTGTTCAGGATGTCAGCACAAGGTGGAGGGACGGCGAGGTGGAAGAGTCCAGTCATGTGAGAGAAGAAGAGGCGCAAACGAACTGATGTGCGGAGTGAAGAAGAAAGCCCGGGCAGCCATCCATGAACTTCCTCCCGTTTGCTTGAGCACTCTTGGGCTCAAACATGTGTGAAACTGTGGCTTATTAGCCCATTTGTGCCCGCTTTGCTTCCACATGCGCATCGTTTCCCGTGTTGTGATCTGAGAGCGCCAGGCTGAAATAATCCGCTCACGACACAAACACAGAGGACCAGGCCTGCTCCGCTTTAATTGGGCCATTACAGGAGGAAAACACTGCGTTTACCATGAAGGATGAATTATTTTTATCAAGAGAAAATCATCAGATTTGCTGATGACACGCGTCTCTACGATAAGCCCCGCCCCCTCCCTCCTCATCAGATCCATTTGTCTGAATCGCTTCATCGTCCTGTTGACATGCAGAGAGGGAAAGTGATGTGTTATCAGAGAAACAAGAGGACAGGTATCTCCTCCAACAACTAATTAAACACAATGGATGTCAGAGGGAGTGACTGATGTCAGGCGTGATGGCGGATGAGCTCAAGCAAAACCAGGATGTAAAAATGAGCGAGACGCTGCAGCCAGACAACTCGCTCCATCTTTTCCGACTCGTTTAGCTGCCACAGAAATCCTGAAACATGATGGATTTCTGCTCATGTTGTGAAGGATTTTACTCTTTTTCTCGCAGCTTTGGACTCCAGAAGTTAAAGAGAAGCAAACAACCGTGTCACAAACAAATGTTTGACTGAAGTATTTATGTTAAAGATGTTTTTTCATGATGAGCAGCTGCTTATGAAACTGTTTGAACAAATACAGGTTTATAATAGCTGAAAGGTTCATATTTCAGAGCTGATTGACAGTTATTTGACCCTTCTTGATCCCTTTTCCTTCCAGATCTGCCTCCATTCTTTGTGTGATGGATCCAACATGTGACTTTGCTCCATGGTGACATGAAAACATCCCAAACAGCCTGAAGGTGAAGCATGGATGTGCTGGATGTGGAGGCCATTGGAGTCCAGTGAACTCATGGATCTGCTGCATCCATCTTGCTGGAAGTAGCAGGAGAAATGTTTATTTGTACATCACGTTTCCTGTCCTTACATCAAACATTAAAGCATTACAGGTGATGCAGATGTGACGCAGGTGTCTGGTCACGTGATCCCGCGCTCCTATCAGAAGTCTTCTTAAGCAGTAGCAGGAAGTTACCGGTAAGCGCGAGGGATGTCCAAACATCTGCTGCTGCAGGTAGGCTGCGTCTCGGTCTGATCATCATAATTAATCATGACACACAGCCGTATTAATACACTTTAATGTAACTTGTAGGAGCCAGCTACCTCCGCCGAGCCGAGCCGAGCCGAGCCAAGCCGAGCCGCATCGGTACGAAACGAGGGGAATGCTGAGTGGCTTTCTGATCGCGTGCAGCCGCTCCCCTTGTGTTAAATAGGACCAGTTAGGCTGTTTTTCGGCCATAGGTTGTGGTTTGCTTATGGTTTATTGACGAACCTGTGGATATTCTACAGTTAATGTATTTTATCTGTGCTGTAAATATTGTTGCACTTTATGGCCGGATTAACTGATGGATGCACTTTATACTGAGCTGCTGTATTATTCTGGGTTACATAGGATTTTAATGATTTTTATACAACAGATTAATGTTTACTTATTTCAAACTGGCCTTCTTATTGGCTGATTTTAATTATGAATTGTGAACTTATTGTACAATATGGATTGAATTCGTTGATACACTGTATTAGTTGATTGATTATGAAATGTGTACACAAATGATCTAATTAACTTAGGAAATTTAATTTAATTTAATTGAGTCTCATGCATTGGTCCTGTCTTTTTCTTGAGCTTTCTTAGGCTCACAATCTAAT
Organism: Craterocephalus amniculus; assembly: GCA_036024015.1. NCBI lineage: Eukaryota > Metazoa > Chordata > Actinopteri > Atheriniformes > Atherinidae > Craterocephalus > Craterocephalus amniculus. The sequence goes on along the minus strand of JAVQJG010054372.1, from coordinate 7,333 downwards.
GGAGTTTTGAAAAGAGACTATTACAACTAAATCAACTGTATATTTTAGGTCTTGGTGTTATTTTTGTATTTTCTTGTATTTTCCACATTTATCACTGAATGGCCATTCAAAATTAATTGTGATCACTTCTTGTCTACTATATGTTATCTAAAAAAAACATTGCAGTTTCTGTCTCCTCTCTCCCTGAGGTTCTTTAGAATCTTCTGATAGAAAACTCGCCTAATTCATTCGCATTTATCGTTTCATGTGGAAGTTGCATAGATAAAGCATTAAAAGTCTAAAATCACTTTATTAAAATATTTTTTTAAGTAAAAATTGATTCTATAACATGGAGGACCAGGTACTAAAAAGTATCTGGACATTTCACTTCAGTAGTCTCAGCTCCCGTCCGACGCCTGCTACGGCGATGAGACAAGAAGGAGCATGCTCAGAACGACCGTCATTAAAGGGACTATACCCGATTTCACGTCCGGCTTGCTTAGTTAGCGATAGCTGCTATTTTTTTTTTTAGCTTTTGTGTGACGCTTTTTCTTGGCTAAGGGGTTTAACTTTCACAATTCGACTCCGGATCACTAAGGGAACGCTATTACTGGCTGATCGGAGTCTGGACGTTCCAAAAATGAACCCGGCAGAGCAAGAGCGTCCCGTCAATGCTAAAAAACTAGCCGCTTTCGCTAACTAAAAAGCCCTGGACTCGTACATATGTGCAATCAATGAGTCATTAATTGTAATGAAATGACCACTTTTACCACATACTATACCACGTAGAAAACCATTTTTCTTAGAAAGATTAAAATAACATCAGGTATAGTTCCTTTAAGGTGGAATGAAGGAAGACCCTGGAAGACCCAGCCCCTAGTGGAGGAGGGGGGAACTGCTGCCCGTGAGTTAAACCTGCATCAGTGGAAACATTTCCTCCTCAAACCGGCCGTGAGAACAAAATGAGGTGATTTCATTCTCGTGCCCACATGAACAAAGTCGCCGCTCGTCGTGGAGGATGTAAGAGCTTTTATCCAGAGAAACTTTACCTCCAGTTTTTATTTCATTTGAGGCAAAGTTTGGAACAGAAGAAGTTTTACAGCGAGAGCGTGATGTGAGGCAAACATGGCTGATGCATGGTCTGCTTTTAGTCTTCAACAAGGTAATGATGTGGAACTAATACCTCACGTTGTCTGCTGGGAAACATCATAGATCCAGAGGAACCTTTAAAGACACGGAGCCCCCGCATCACCCCATCCCCCTCTCTTCCATGCTGGCATTTTACATTATGCACGGCGTTATCAATAATCATCAGCAGCCTAAATCCGTCTTTATTAATGCGGCGTGCCCGCGGCCCCGAGCCGAGGGGGCAGCCTGACGGAGGGCCCCGCTCCTGCCAGTGTGGTTCCCACTCATTTGTCTGCATCATGGGCCCCTGCATCAGGCTGAGATTGAGCTCCAGCCAAGCTCTACCACTTAATCAGCAGGTTAATGCCAGCCTCTGAGGGAGGGAGATGCGGCGGCCATACTGGGATTTCAGTTCATTTACAAAGGAAATAACACGATGCCCACAAGCTGCCTGATGGAGGGAAGGGAGGAGTCCTCCCCCCTCCATCCTTATCTGTCCTGTCATTCTCCTTCATCCCACATCCTCTCTGTCCTCTTCTTCCTCCCTCCTTTCTCTGTCTGCCACCTCTATTCGGAGGGAACATGGCGCCCCAGAGCCCCGGTGAAATATAGCTGCCAGTGTGTCGGCGTGTCGGCGTGTGTGTGCTCTGGCAATATGCTCCCACTCAATCAGATTTGCATAAGTAACCTCTCAGCAGGCCTGCTCCACTGGCCAGGTGCGTGGCTGGATTTGCATATAGAACTGTGAGGCTCCCCAGAGTCACTTTAGACTCCAGTGACTGCTGAGTGAGCCCACATGAAATCTGAATTAAAACCCCTCCGCCGCCGTCTCACACCCTCCTCCATCCCTGCCCATCTACATACCTGCCTCACCTCCCTCCAGCTCATCTCCTCCTCACATATCGCTTCATCTACCTGGAAAGCTGCCGGTGCAGACCAACCGGTCCTCCTCTAAACCGGTGGTTATTAATTACTGGTATATATCAGATAAAGAACATTATCGTGTATTTATTTAAGATCATTTCATGGGGTCATCTGAAATATTTAGCGAGGAACCCTGATCCTCCATGCATCCTGCTCCAACACACCTGATTTTGATCCAACAGCCAATCAGAGGGGCTCGTTAAGTCAGTCAGGTGTGTTGGAGCTGGGACACATGGAAGATAAAGAAGTAAATCGGCGATACTGATATTGATACTGATACTTTTGTGCTTGAAATGAAAAATCATTGAATGATTTTAACTTTTTTGAAATAAAAAATTGTTTATAGTTTTTAAAAAAATGTATTTTAATTAAACTAAATGTCAGAACAGCAAAGTTTTAATGTGAAGATTTTTGTTGTGAACAATTTGAAATAATATCAACGATGTAACAACATGTAAAAATAACTTTGTTTACTTTTACGTCTCAGTCAATGATGCAAATAAGCTAAATGGTGGACCACTGGAATACACATACCCAATGAATTTAGATTTTTATTCGAGCTGTCAAAGTTATACTTTTAACCCTCCACAGATGCTTCGGTGCATCTGGAGCGGTAATGCGACTCATGCTGACCTATAAGTAACCAGCAGCGATGCAGCATCTCCGTTCCAGGTTCAGTCTGCAGCTCCGACCTCAAAGTATAAACCGGTTTTTAAATCGTGTTGTTTGACCACGTAAAACCAGGGTTATGATAAAAGATAACACGTTATCCGCTGGAACAGAGCAGTTTTTACCAGGTTTTACCAGTTTTTCTCTTAGCTCCTTTCAGCCATGTTTTCATACGTATCTTCTATGTTGTGCTGCTAATCTTGATTTTACAGATTATCTCCAGTATTTTCTGTATTTCTATTTCGCCCTGATTAAGATGCAGGTATCAGAGGAGGGATGGGAGGTTCATGGAGCGCAGTTTCTACCTGATTAGCTGTACATGCACCCATGCTTCCCAAGCTGGAGGTCGTGAGGTCATTTCAGGGGGTTGCCAGATAATTATGAGTTATATCCAAAAAATTTACAATTAACTTGTTTTATCACATTAATGCATAAATAAATTATTCATAAAAATTCCTACAGTTTTCATGCATTTTATCACGAGGATCCTGCAGGATCTGATAGAACCATCCAGAGTGAACCCCTGATCAGAACTGTTAACGACGTGGCAGGTGAGGCTAATTTCTGTGATAATGAAGTAAACCACCGACTCCTCGTCCCCGTCCGGGATCCCATGTGCATCTAATCCATCACCTGGAATAGAAACGAGGATGGGAGCTATTTCTGGTGCACATGCCAGGGTTCCTGGAAGATGACACAATTTCCTTCAAGTGTGTGAAGGTATTTTCATTCAATAAGCTCCGAGATTGTAACGTCTTAACAAAACACCAGAGACAACAGTTGCAATCCGGCATCAGTCTCTGCTCCGGCTCATGTAAATGCCAGGAGGAAGATATTGGAATGCATGCCCTGCTCTTTTCACACACCATGACAGCGCCACAGAAATTGGCCCGCCGGATCTCAGTCGTGTCCCATTTTTGCGGATAAAACTTGTAAAACAATTCATTTTAATACATGGAAAGCCCACAGCTGCCTCCGACCAGCCGGGGATGCATAAAATCCTGACTCTGAGCCTGACCCCGACTTAAGGGCCTCCTTAACTAAGGGCTATCTGCCGAACACCACCGGCTATACCCTGTGTCATTTGTACTTTCTTATATGTTAATGCATCGAAGAATTTATTCTAGGAAAAGGGGGAGGCACGAGGGAATACCGACGGTGGAGCAATATCCTTTTTGCATGAGCAGAGGAAATTGTTGGGTGACCCTCTGAGGCCTCGGCCGTTTGAATATGTGTGTCGTGGCCGTCTCGCCTGCTTTGAGCGGACGGGCCTCGACACAACAAGGCTGGTTCAGTAATGTGAAATGTTTGTTCTTCTCCCCCCGAGCAAACTCCCACCACCGCCAGCAGCTAGCTGCCATCTGAAGTTTAAAAGGGAAGAAAAAAGGAGGAAGAGTTGGCAGCTGGGCGGCTGTAAAACGTCAATAAAAACAGAATCAACTCATATTTTATTCCCAGTAGAACATAAACAACATGTCAGACGCTGCATGCAGATATATGCCGAGGCAGAACTGGTCAAACACGACGTTTCTGCTTTTCATAGATTTAAAATTCATGTAATGAGAGCAGATCCTGCAGATTCCTGCAGCATAATGGAAGTATTTCTCTATACTGGTGGATAACCGTTGCAGAAAACCTGGAAACACAGTTTGGATCTGTCATGTCAGGGATGCAGCTCATCATTATCAACTGGCTCTTATTTAGCTCCTGATGTGCTAATTAGTAATAAAAGACCAGGAATATGGACACTAAGATGGTTTCTGGACGGCAGGATGGACTGAATACAAAATCATTTCTTAATTGATTAATGAGAATGTTTAAAACTGAAAATTATCTACAGATTCAGAGAAGCAGGAGTCTCTGTGTGCCTGGATCAGGTCCAGGACCAGGACCACATGCTGCATCCATGAGCAGCTAGAATCCTGATCAGACCGGACTGGGACAACATGCTGGAAATGAAACATCCATCGTCTCGGCTCTTCAGGTATCGGTTGTACTAAACACACGTTTTACTCCTGGATATGAATTTGTCTGTCTCTGACCCTCCTCTTCCTCCTCCTCCTCTTCCTCAGATGATGTCAGCCTCTTGGTGTGTGACGTTCAGCTGTTTACTGGTGGCAGCAGGTCAGCCTGCATGCAGCATGCACACGGAAAGACTCTTGTAATATACAGAGAGGGCAGAATAAGGGCCGCGGAAAAATATAATAACATAAAAAAGGTGAAGGCGAGCAGAAGCACAAGGTCTTCATCTCTCATGTATAGAAATTGGAAACGTCTGACCAGCCGGGGGTTGCTTATCTCGGAGGGCAGATAGCATCACGAAACAAGCCTGTAATGGCCACATGCTCCACTTGATAATCCCCCCCCCCCCCCCGCCGCTGTCCATCCACAGATACGAGGCCGCGGTCGCAGGGCTTAGCGGCTGCAGAGCAGGGGAGCATAACTGATTCAGAGGAAATGCGTTTGGGCTCCTTCAGTGCTCCGCGGTCCCGGGTTAACATAATAGCTTCCCCGGCCGGGCCCTTAGCTTATTTTTGATTGATACTTTTCAATTACAGTCCACTCCCGTCCGAGCCGCCCTCACCCCCTCCCCAAACATTCAAAATGCTATTTTTCTCACTGTGTGATAACTTCAAACATTTAGGGGGTACAAGAGCACGGGTAACCCTGTTTAGCCGGCGCAGTAAATTGGTTCCATGTTCAACATAATAGCACTGACAGGCTTTTGCTAGGGAAATCAGTCCGGCAAAGGGACATGCCAACGATAAGACATCCAGCTTTGAAATTCTATTTCTCCGTATCAGAATTAAATCTGGACTTTATATTTCTTTTTGCCTGGCGCCGGCTCTCTCCGGTCGCTTCCCGGCCTGTACTATTTGATCATGGGGTGACAACTCATACTTACCCCTGAGATCCACTGCTCTCTCCATTTTCTCAGGCTTTGGACCCTATTTTTCCCGCTGCCTTCTTATATTTCCTCTTCCGTTTTTTTCCATATTGGCTGTCAAAATCTTGGATTATTTGTCCGTCCCCGGGATGTAACACACTCGCTACGTCTGCAGCATTTTAATCCGCCTGAGGGGCGTCTGCAGAGACACGGAACCGTCCCATGAAGGAAAACAGGAAAAAACGGGTCAATTAGAGCAAAAAACTCAGCATCGTCACCAGTCTAACTCATACTGGGGACCAGTTGCAGCTGCTGCTGTAAAGACGGGACAGACAACCGGTGGAAAAGAGAGGAGTCAGACTGTTTCCTGTCTTCATCCTTTCTGGATCATTTTTGGTCACATTTACATTTTGCCAGCATCTCATCGCTACGGGTAACAGGAGGAGGCGTCTGCTACCTGGATGCTGATCCAAGACGATGTTCAGCCTGATTTGGCTGCAGGACGAAGGCATCGATGGTCTACTGTAGATCACTGCTTCCCACATCTCCCAGCATGACACCTACCCTCCCTTCCATGATGACAACTGCTATTTATACATCAGATGCGTCGTCCTGCAGGATGCTCCACATATACGGCCTGAAATTAGTCCTTCTTCATAAATAAGGAGGATTTTTGGATTTATGAATAAATGTGTTGAAGAATGAAGGAGTTGAATTTAGATGCATCTCTTTAATGGTTTAATGAAAATGTATGTGATAAATGTAGGTTTTATGTTTCCCGATTATCTGGTGACCACCTGAAATGATCTCACGACCCACATTTGGTTCCTGACCCACAGTTTGGGAACCCCTGCACCAGATGGATGGACCTAAATCCTTCCACGTCCATCTCAGACTCTAACTTCCACTCTTCCTTCTTCCTCCTTTCCACCATTAATGCATGAAGACTTCTAAATGAATGTGGTTTAGGGTTTTCCTTTATGGTTTTCTTGCATTTTACGTGGAACCTTGTGCTTATCTCAGAGGGAACAGATCCGCGAGCAGCAGCAGTCCTGTAATCAGCGGTATCTGAGCCCATCTCGTATCCATGTGGCTCCCAATGACAGCGCCGGGCCCCGCAGATAATTAATCTATTTAGCTGAGGGGGTGGAAAGCCACCCGCCGCTAGGTCAGATAAGTTTGTGGATTTACACATTTTAAAGTCATCCGGTCCCTCAATGGCACCAAACTGTGCAATATTCTAATGCCATTAATTACTATTTCCGATTGGATGGCTCGGCTGTGTGCGGACCAGCTGTTTCATCAGCCGGGTGTGTGCGTGCCGACAGAGAGCGAGTGTGTAAGTGAGACGCCCGCTCCCAGCGCGACCCGCATGCATCCCTTCGTCATGTTGTGACTTTCTGAAAGACTCCTGCTGAAACCCTCCACCGCCGAGAGGATGGAAGCCGTGTGAGGAAAGAAGCCGCAAAAAACATGCTTTTATCATTTCACCCCCAAATTAATGTCCTTTGTGGATGAAACATTCATTTATCCACGCTATCACACGCAACAGAGTCGCCAGCATCAGCCAGCAGCTCCACGCAAAGTTCCTCACAGCCCAGTTACAAACGGTCAGGACCAGTATGGCTGTTTGGGACCAGTATGGGACCAGTATGGGACCAGTATGGGACCAGTATGGCTGTTTGGGACCAGTATGGGACCAGTATGGCTGTTTGGGACCAGTATGGGACCAGTATGGGACCAGTA
>JAVQJG010054360.1:0-15457 GCA_036024015.1 Craterocephalus amniculus | reverse complement strand
ACACACACACACACACACACACACACACACACACACACACACACACACACACACACACACACACACACACACACACACACACACACACACACACACACACGCACACGCGTGTGCCAAATCAACAGATGAACCATGTTACTTTAAACATCATAATATGCTTGGAACACTCCTTTATATGTTCTCTTCAACATTTCCTCTTTGTCATTTTTTGGGTCAAACTTTCAGAAAAACTCTGATGCTTTTTGTGCTTTGAGATGGAAAATAAACATCACATTCTTCGATCTGCTGCATTTTCTTTGCTTAAGGAAATGCACCGGATGGATTTAAGATCTTTTTATGTTCTTTTAAGCTATATTTTTTCTAGTCTGTAAGTTAATTTGTTTGTGCCACACTTGTGCTTGAGAATTGCCAAAAGCTGAATTGAGAAGTATCCATTACTTGACATATGGAGGCAGGTGGAGATGGTGTGTGAGGGAGGGATCTGGGTGGGGTGGTGGACCAGGCAGGGGGTATCAGGCTAATTAAAGCAAGCATTTGTCAGAGATTAAGTCTTAAACAGAAAAGGTCATCTGAGCACCAGAGCCCACTGTTTCGCTGCTGTGCTCTTAGGGCAGTCTAAACCTTTCCAAGCTAAATGGTAAAGATGCTATTTACCAGAGAAGGGGGAGGGGATTGAGATCCCAACCAGTGACAAGACTGACACTCGGGTCATTGGTTCTTTACTGTCCATTACACATGCTGGTCAAATCTGGCAATCGGTGTCATTTAGGGATGAAAAATAAGTGCAGGGACAAGATCAATAGATGCAGCCATCTGTACCAGCCATGATTAATTGACTGTCACCAATTAATGACTGGCCTGTTGCAAAGCAATGCAATCTCTGTGGTACAATGGGTATTTCTTTCATTTTGTTCTGATATTGGTTATCTTAGGGGTAAATTTTGCTGGAATAAGATCATTAACCACTACAGCCTGAATTTGCTGGTTTACTGGGGCACACTGGAAAGTATACCTCTGACAGCATCTCACATGTCAGGTGTTCTTTGAAGACATTTGCGATATTCAGAGGAATGTATGCGTGAATGAAAGCTTGCAAACATCCACACAGTTTTTTTTAGTCCATCAGAAATAGTTTAAGATATTTGAATATATTCTTGCTTGTATAAATCTGCTGCTCCAAAAGTCTGCATACATAGCATCCATTCTCATTATACAGAGGTAATAAGCAGTTCACTGAATGTCACAGAAACTGATGCAACTTTTCAGTCTCAGTGTAACTTATTATATACATTTAATCATGTTCATTTACTTTGAACATTTGCATGAAACCACTGGTGATAAGAGAAATATGTGAGAACAAGAGGTGGTTTTTGATCTATGCAATAGGTCACTGAAAACAATGAAACAAGTGCTGGTGATGTTTTTAAACTGGAGACGGAGTACAAGGTTGTTTTGCAGTCAGTCAATTCTAATTGTATTAGAGCCTGAGAAGATGTCCTGGTCTGAGACACGATGAAACACAAGACATGCAGCTTTAGATATGAGTGATGGCCCTGGAAGGTTAAACTGTGGTAGAGATGTATTTGAAATATTTTTAGTGCAATTTATGCTAATAGTAGAGCACTCTCTATTGTTATTCATAAATTACATCATTTACCATGGGCAAAGCTTGCAAAATAATAACAGTGTAATCTTCTTTATGGGAATGCTTTGAATTATTGACAGCAATATTAGTGGTTAGTAAATGTAATTTTACAATTACTCAATATATACTGTATGACTGTTTTAAAGAAAAAGCAAAGAAGAGAAACCAAAATTAAATATCCTAATACTTTTTTTTGTTCTTACTGAGAGTACACACACCTATTGCAACCTCATTTTCTCCCTAAGACCTACTCAGTAAGTTCCACAATGCATCAAGTTCTGCTAAAAGTTTGTTTTGTGTATAATACAAAAGAGTTGACTCGAAGAACAGCTATATTTATTCTCAAGGCAACCCAAATAGATGACATCTGTATGCTGCTGTATGCTGCAAATTTATTTATTTCCCTGATTAAACCTTTGGAAACTCTTATAGGGCTAGTTTTTCATGTTTTAAAATTAGTTTCCAGCAGAGACTGTGACATGTCTCAGCAGAGACTGAGACATGTCACAGTAATTTTAGGATCCTTCTGGGTGACAGGTTCATAGTGAATTCATCTATTTTATCAAATCTGATAACTGACTTTTGAACTGGTAAATGTAATTTCTACCATAACCATCTTTATAGTTACACAGAATGATTCAGAACAACTTCTAGTGTGCCATTTCCCACTTTTCCCAATTCTGTGTTAATAATTAAAATGGTATTAACTCAAATCATTATCACAATTGGTTGGCACAGTACTTTAACATTAATACATTATTTTCACCTGCTTCAGATACAGATTTAATGGTCTACTGCAAAGCCTGCAAATAGCTTCCACAGTCCGTCAGTAGCCTGATGGTGCAAAAGGTGACAAAACCTCAGCATTCCACTACGTCTGGATAGACTTTTGCCTTCCATCCCCATGGTATGGTAAGTTCTAATGTATGATGTACAATGAAAAAGCACAATGGCTGATTAATATCCACAAGCATCTTCCAGTCATGTAGGCCATGCTGTCCTGTTTCTGGCTAGGAGGGAGGATGTTTGAGCTTTTCTTATGAATATTTATTTATATTAATGTTCAGTTAAATATTGAGACTGCTGATGAATAAAACCTATTTTCTGATTGTGTTAAAATAAAACAACAAATTGGTTGCTTCCCAGAAATGTTAACTTATATAGAATGCAATATGAATGTTTAGGTGGTGGTTTGTTTGGATGCTGTACTATATACTCTCTTGCTGCTCTGAGGCTGTGTTTTCTATGTAAAGACCCTAATTTCTAATAGTGCTGCTATACATTGAAACATAGAGTCAACTTCAAAAATCAAATCTCAGGGCACTACTCTTCCTGAGTAGATGCTAAACATTTCTGTCCACGGCAAGCTAAAAAAACTCATCCCAGCATGCAACACATACCTTCTCATTCTCTAAAAGACAGCTCACTTGTTATAGCTTGTTGGCAAAAGCTGTAGATTTAATGCAGATTATTCTCACAGATTTCATCAACCCTGTTTCAAGTAGAAGATTACGTAAAACCATTATACTTTTCAGCACCAAACAGCACAGGCACTAAATCAGCAGCAAGTATCACTCGAATTTGTTACTGAGTATGAAACTAAAATGATGTTTTTTAATACTGATTTTACTTCATTTTATTGAACAAGCTCCCATAGTCAAAATAAGTATTTACATTGACTGACTGAAAATGCAATTTCCATGTTGCCCCACCCTAAAACACTGGCAAACAAAAGTATGCTTAATTTTTTGTATTCTGGTTTAAAGTGACTAAAATGAATGCTTGAATTAACATTATCTAACTTTCTGGCCAATAAACTCTGGCTTGTTTTGATGTTGTACTGACACTAACTATGCATCCAGATCAATTATTGTCCTGCAGTGTAAAAAAGAAATTAGACTTGACAACTTTTTATTCCTTTTGATATTTTTTTAGCATCATTTTATAGCATCATTTTATAGCTGAATTTTTCTTTACAGCATCACTGATTCAGCAACGCAACACAGAAGGACATTATCAGAAGAAATGAGGGAAAGAAAGAATAAAGCTCAGAGAAGAGATAAGATGCAGAACGGGTGCCAAACTAGCCTTCGTCAGAGTGTGCCACATAGAGAAAAACTGCCAAAAGTTCAGTTGTGGGGCTTTAGGAACTCAATATTTAGGTTATTTACTTGTTTTTAAAAGTGTTTCAAGTACTGCAACAATAGCCAATTAAAGGTTTACAGAAGTGTATTGCATTCAAAATCTCAATTTTTCTGAATTATCAACATAATTTAAAATAATTATGCAGTAGCCCTTGTTGTTTTTATTATATTAAAAACATCAGTAAATAAATGCTTCTGTTTTTCGAAATCAATTTACTTATCTTGTTCTTTGTTTTTCTGAATATACAAGAAACCACAAAACTCCATCAAAATACCAAGGTAGACTGTACCCTTTCACTGTAGACCAATGCCTATGAGAAATTCCTGCAGAACAAAAGGTTGCATTGATAGAACAACGGGCATATTCGCGGGACCTCATTGTCAACATCACTTCCTGAACCTTTTGGGTGTCAATGGAAAATCAGTTTCTTTTCAGAGTCAGCTCTTTTGGCTCAGCTCCCTTACACGACTCAACTCCTTCAGCTCCCAAATTGCTTTTTATTTTGTTAGCAATTAGCCTATATGTAGTTTGCTTGTTGGTAAGCACTTTTTAAATTTTTTGTATTATTTGTTAGAATAAAAAAAATATGTTTGATATCTTAAATAAAAACTGTAACAACTGAACGAATAGAACCAAGCAAATCAAATAAATCAATAAATGCCAGATGTGGAAAATTATGACACTTTAGATTGATAATTTCTTCATCTTTTGTGACACACTAGTAATTCAAGTATGGCCCTGTGTGCCTGGTCTGCAGTAGGCTTACTTTTTCTTCTTAAGAGGCCCCTCTTTAGTGGTATGATGCAAGCCTGGCTTTATATGTAATTGAGCACATGGTGTGTACATTTGCCCCTCTGAGTGGAACCGTCTTTCACTTGATGTGAACCAGATTTTTTTATTCCCTACAAATCACAGCACATCACTAATTTACAGGAATTCTCAACTTTTCATGTCAAGCTGTTAAACAGCTATGGGGATTGGACAAAAGTACAGGGAAGGTTTGCATATTCCCATGGTTCATAGCATGAATCCTTTATTATTTCTCTACATTATTCTTACTCCTGTGAGGTAACCATTGCAAAACTAAGGGGTTTGATTCTGCAGAAGTCTACAGTAATATGGGGCAAGTATATAGACTAAAATAACACACACAAAAACACAAGCAAAAACTAAATCAGTTTATTAAAAACAAAACCGCAATGAGTTTTTTTTTCTATTTTTCCCTAAAATGAATGCGATAAGTTTCAGTTGTGAACAGCGTGATCTGTGATCTGAACACTTTTGGTCCTTTTAGCTTTCCGTAGTAGTGAGACTTGGCGCGCGTAACAGCGGTTTCTTCCTGGTGGGAAATTTGGATGTCCTCAGTGGAAGTATGCTGTTTCCACTGGAATCTTAACAATAACCATGGCTCTCAACTATCATACATCGACTCTTTCTCTAACTCTGCCGATTTCATGCCAGATATGCCTCGGAAAGGTAAACGCTCGTCTGTTCTAAAGTGTAAAAGTCCGTCACTCTGCAGAAGATGAAGATGTACTCGAATGCTTTGTAACTGAAACGTTGCTGCAGCATCCGTTAAAAGTGGCAACTGTCTGTTGGTGATTCACACCCTGTCGCTTTGCGTTGGTTTGGCGTCTGGACAACAAATAATCCGCTCATGTTTTTATGTGCGCAGGTCCGACAGCCGGTCATTTGTGCCAACCACCACGTGTTCTGTTCAACCTGCATGGAAATGTGGTTAAAGAAAACCAGCCAGTGTCCCACCTGCAGAGTCCCCATCACCGCAGACAACCCGTGCAGGGAAATCATCGGTGAGTAGCTGCATAAAGACAAGGGAAAGCAAACACATAAAAGGAAAGAGCACTCTGTACTCTATAGCTGAGTCTCTATAATATATAACATAAGTACTATTTACATTTTGGAAATCATAATCTGCTAATATTTTTTCCTGCCGTACATTTAATATGAATATGTTAATCAGAGGTTTAGATTATTTTTTCTCTCATGTTTACACAAAGAAAGCTGCTTTGTTTACCAGGAAATAATCGGCCAGTAACTCATAGAAGGAAAGAGAGGGTTTTTTCTATGGGAAAGATCCAAGATATATCGTTGCTCTGGTCAGATAATGTTAGATTTACTGCCTTGATGGTTACTCATGACATGCCGGCTCAGCTTCTGTTTGGCTATCTCAGGAGTCGTACTTAACTTTTGCTAACATTTCAAAAATGTTATTTTTATTTTATTTTATATTTATGCAGTTTATGTTTTCATCTCTAGCACATTATGGAACCCACACAAATGATGAGTTTCTTTACTTGGAGCTTTGCTTAAATATGTTATATTGTCTGCTGGTCACTAGCTGCACTGCTCTATTTCTGTTACAGGAGGGACAAACGAAAGTGATCACAGTGATAGTCCTTCTATGAAGAAATGTCTCAGAAAAACCAGAGGAGAGCTACTTTTTCGAGAGTATGAGGTATTAGGATCATCATTTAATGGACTTTTATCCATTTAATCTGAAATGAAATAAATGAAATGAAAAATACTTTATTAATCCCATGGGGAAATTCAAATTCATAGGGTGTGCTCTTCTGTGTTTTTAAACCAATACCAAATATCTTAAAGCTTATACAGACATGCCAAGGAAAATATAAAAAAACGTCAGAGTAATCCATCAAGTCATTGCAGTTTGGTTAAATTTCAGTGGCAGCTATCATCCAAAACATCACACAAAGCTGTTTATAGTTGGAGTATTTTTATTTGAGAAGATAATGTCTAATTTGAAAGCTGCAGGTTTCATTCAGGTACCATTATTTTCTCAGCCTTATCAGTGGTGATGAAGCTAGGAGGAGGCTTGTGGCTTGTGCTGCCTTAACCATTAAGGCACGAATGTGGTGCTACAGCCTTTAAAAGGAATCAGTCATTGTAAATTACAGCAGTTCAGATGTCCTGCTTAATGATTTTTAAGAGCTCATGTCATGGAAGCTGCACATGTTTCTCTGATAAGGCTATAAGTGTTTGGAGGACACAGTTTTTTTTTTGTGTGTTTAAAGCCATGTTTTCAGGCTCACAAAATTTCTTTGTGACAGGAAGAGATTGAAGGACTCGTGAGAGAAAACGAGGAGCTGAAAACAAAAAATCAAAGTCTGGAGGCACAACTGAAGACTGCTTTGCATCCGTGCAGCGTTAATGCAGAGCATCAAGATGACAAAAGAGTTTCCCCTCTTGTTGTGGAGGAGTGGAAGAACAAGCTGCAAGCTGCCACAGATGTTTGTGATAAAATAAAGCAGGACATGGACAAGCTGAAAGAGGTGCGCAACCTGCTGTAAACGCGTTGTACAATCTCTTTGTTAAAGTGATCGTTCACACAATGGAACTTCTTATGAACAAATATAAACACCGTTTTGTTGTGGACTTTATTTGACCTCCATTGAAGTATAAAGCCACTGAAGCTAACTGAAGGGAGCAAGATCTTATTTTAAATTAAATAGAAAGTTTCTTAAAATGACTGTTTCACTTGTGTTTCACAGGCAAATAAGACACTTCGATCTCAAAACGTTGCCCTTGTACAGGAGAATGTGAGATTGAAAGCAGAGGTGGCGAGCAGATCTCCTCAAAAGTAAGTATCTGTCTTGTTTTCTGGCATCCAAATGTGTAATTTCTGCAAGTTGCACATTTTAAACTTTAGCACTAGCACTTTAAAAATCAGGACAAATCCAATGAGTTACTTGAATCTGCAAACTTTGTGTCTTTAGACTGAGAAATAAAAGGTTTTAGTGTACAGTTCTTCAGAAAGCCCTTAGGGTTGAAAAGACTGCTCTGGTGCTGTCTGAAATGAAATAATGTGAACAGTTTGGTTAGTTTTCTTTTTTTTAAAAAGCCACCTGTAGCTGCAGTACGACACAAACATTTTATGTTTTGGCCACAAACTAGTCGTTCGAAGGTTGGCGTGGTAAATTCTTGTTGTAATCTGGTAAGGATTACAGCTGTGCAACACACTAAAAACTTTATGTTTTTATTGACTTGTTTGTCATTATCCAATCATAATCCAAAAAGAGGTGGAACTTGTGCTACACACGTTTTTAACAGTTTTTCTTACAGAAAGGACAAACGTCCATACATGCAGATTCTTATGTTTTATTCTTATTATTTAATAGATTTCTTCAATATTCTATTTCTGATTTACTTCATTTCCAAAGGTGCAATGTTGCATATGGTACAATTACAAATATAATTTTTTTAATTACAGATGATAACTAAACTGATGTCATAAATCAAAATACCATTTGACTTTTCTGTCATAATATTGTGTCAAAATGATCTGTCCCAGGTTTGGTCGAATCACAGTGGCAGCCTTGGAAGCCAAAATTCAGCAGTACGAGCGTGATGTCGACCACTTGAAAAGGGCTTTGGAACGCAGCGACCAGTATATAGATGACCTGGAGGCTCGGATCAGAAGGCCTGAGCAGCAACATCTTGTGCCGGAAGCTAATGGGAATTGCACAACGGCAACGGAAGTTCTAACACAGCAACAAAAGATCAACATGATGATGAGAAGTTTAAGTGACAATGAGAGAAGGTCCATCTGCAGCAATCCAGAGGCAGAGGTCCCAACGTTTTCCAGAAATACCAGCTTGGTGTTCATGCCAGCTGCAGACAACAAAGAGTTTGATAAGAGTCTGACTGGAGAAAAAAAAAATGAAGAGTCTGAAAGCTCCTCCTCGGACTTCTTGCCCACAACGCCGTCCTCTGCTTTCCGGTCTCTGACTCTGAGAAGCCCTGGCATCCGGGAAAAGAAAGTTGCATTTAAACCTGTGTCTTATCTGAGAAGACTTGACTTTGAAGAGTATCCCAGTCCTGGGAAGTCAGGTCCCGTGTTGGAGAACAAATTCCGCAGCCTCGAAAAATTCCCCAAAGGCTTGCACCCGAATGATCAGGACTCTTCAAAGTCTGTGTTCTGGGGTTGTTGGGAGAGGTCTCCTGTAAGCAACAAGCCTGATGGCTTTCAGACGTCCAGTGAGGCCTCTATGGATGCAGCTTACCTGGATAAAATCTCCGAGTTGGACTCCATGATGCTTGAAGGAGAAAGTTCCAGCAGCCGGGGATCCCAGCCCTCCTTAGGTTCCTCCCTTCCCACCGACTCGGACAGCACTCTTGTCCCGGAGCCTCAAACCCGCCCTGACGTCTTATCCAGCCCCGATGGCAGCGGCGCAGTCCAAGACGAGAAGCAGACCAAGCATCTGTGTGACAGCACAGACGGACCATTGAACGGCGAAGAGGCTGCAAACGTTTCTGCAGAAGAATGTTTGGCTGCTCAGGACGAGCCTCGTGTCTCTGACGGTGCAGAGAGTGAAGAGCCCTGTCAGACCGAGGAGCTGTCTTTTGATTTGTTGTTTGATCCTCTGGATGAGGTTAAGGCTGGTCCCTCCGGCTCTCTCAGTCCAGGCAGCCAACGCCATGATCAGGATCGTGTGAACCCTTCCCCCTCCTCCTCCTCCTCCTCTGGCTGCAGTAGTAGTAAGCCTGTGAACACAAGAGAAAGACATACCCTGAACAGCAGCCAGCCAATAAAGAGAAAGTCTCACAGCCCCTTCAACACAAGTAGTCCCACCAAACTTTCAAAGCTCATGTGAAGGTTTCAAAAACCTAAGCTGTGTTGTAGCGTGTTTAGGTCAAGTTTCACAACTACTTACGGCTGGAAAGTATTATTCTGTAAAGCGTTAGAATAAATGGATGCATTTGATGCTAGGTTTGGAACTTATGGTCATGATTCTCTTCTGATATAAATGTAGGCAAACTAGAAGATTGTCACAGAGGATTTGTGGAAATGTACCTGTATGTCTCAGTGGTAGTTGAGTAACTGAAGGCCATGAAGTCATTTGTTTATTGTTGTGTAGAGGTGCATCACATGTGCCGCGTGGACACTTTTCAAATATTCTGTAAGGCAGCTTGTTCGTGTTTGTCATTTCCAGTTATTCGGCAAATGTCATGTTTATGGTGATATTTTCTATCCAGCACTAAAGATCAGATTTATATGACAAACATCAAAAGAAGACGTTTGCTGAATTAAAATGAGCAATTTTGTGTGTTCGGAAATAAAGAATTAATGCAACTATAAAATATGTTGGAGCGTTTCTGTGTTTTTTCTTGTATTTTGCATGCCCTGATCACCTGACCTGAGCTAACCATCAGTCTTGAAGATAGGCCACAGTATTTTGTAGAAAATTTTCCACATTTCATTTAGGTGGAATCATGCAGTAACTACTCTCAGATAAGCAGTTTTTCACAGAATTTATTTTTGCTACTTTTGCAGATGATTTATAGTATACATTAAACAGTCACAATTAATAATTGGTGGTCATTAAAAATGGAAACGGCACAGCCTGTTTCTGTAGCCTTGTAACGACACGCATTAGAGACCTCACAGTGGCAAAACGAGCCCTATTTATAATGCAAATTTAACGATATGGTGTATTTCACATACCTCTAATCGCTGCATGAAAATTTAATTGGGTAACTATTGTGGTTTGAATTAATGAAGCATTAATTCATTAGGATTAATTAATTTAGATAAAGACTGTACGAGGTTACGCTGGTATATTAAATCAATTTATTTAGTACTCATGTGGCAGTGATGGGGTGGAGGTGTCATTATATCCAAGGGTTAAAATGAGGGGAGAACAGAGCCACCTGGTGTAATTTTCATATTTGAATAATCTGACGTTGGTGTGAATGACAGATGAGATAAACATATGTTTATATAAATATATTTCAGCCTTTATACCTCTATATTATGCTTTTTGTGCCACTGATTTGCATTGATATTGAATTTGGGACTTTTCTCTCCACATTTTTGGCAGAAAATTGCATAAAAGGCATTTGTATTCAAATAAAAATAGCTTCTTAAAGAAAACTGCATTAAGGTGATGGTCAAAGGCCTCTTAGTAAAGATTAAGGCCTAAAAGGGAGTAGCTGGGTGGAAAGAAGCAAACCCTTAAAAGGCAAGCATCTACACTCCAGATGTTATTGCCTGCCCTGCGACCAGTTTTTATCTGTCAGCCAGTTCACTGTTCTGCCAGTTTATGTCTCGCGAGAGCAGCCGAGCACGGGCTTGACGAGATCTGAGGCGCTCAGGTGTAAGAGCCTCTCTCATCCCCAGCAGTGGGAAACAGTAGACAGATAAGTGCGTCTGAGAGACTGCAGGCATCTCTGTGATCTCCGGGCTTAAGGCTGCGCTCGGCGCACTGCACAGCGAACTGCGCCGCATCATTACCGGATAGGCAAGGATTTCTCTGTCTATGACTATTTTCCAGCTCTTGTAGCCGTTTCCCCCCTTTTCTCTCCCGTGCACTTTAATTGGAGAAGGTCGCCAAGATGATGTCCATGAACAGCAAACAGCCGCACTTCGCCATGCATCCCTCTTTACCCGAACCGAAGTACACCACTCTGCATTCCAGCTCGGAAGCTATAAGGAGAGCCTGTCTGCAAACTCCACAGGTAAAAACGACCCCCGTAAAACTTTTCCTTTGTCATTTTTCTTGCTTAGGCTGCTTGTAGCGATGAGCGCCGTCTGTGCGTAATAACAAGGGGTTGCTTCAAGGCACATCCAGCCAAGACGCGCACTTAATGTTTTTTTCATGTGTTCCACAGCAATCACTCGGAGACTCTGTGATCTTTTTGAAAGCATGCTCACGCAAAGCCTGGCTTTACTGTTTTTTGTATTAATTTTTATGACTTGCCGCCTCTGAAGGAATACTCAACTCTGTTATGTGTCGCCAAAAGTCCCGACTGACAGATACATTTATGCTGCTTTCTTTTTTCTTTTCTCTGCGCGCCGTTTGCCCGCTTCTTACTCATTTCGCACCCATTCACTCTCTCCTCCTCTCCCCTTTAATTTTCGCCCTTGCAGCTACAGAGTAACATTTTTGCGAGCCTGGATGAGACCTTGCTGGCTCGGGCAGAGGCTTTGGCGGCCGTGGACATCGCGGTGTCCCAGGGCAAGACGCACCCGTTCAAGCCCGACGCCACCTACCACACGATGAGCACGGTGCCGTGCTCGTCGACGTCCACTGTTCCACTGGCCCATCATCATCATCACCATCATCACCACCACCACCAGAACCTGGAGCCTCCGGACATTATGGACCATATCAGCTCACCGTCCCTTACTCTGATGTCCAGTGCGCACGACGGGACAGGCGGAGGTGGTGGCGGGGGAGGCGGAGGTGGCGGCGGAGGGCTCATCTCCACCTCCTCTGCCCACCCACACTCTCACATGCACGGCTTGGGTCACCTCTCCCACCAGGCAATGAGCATGAACTCATCACTCACCCACCATGGGCTCTTACCGGGCCATCACGGGGGGAGTCAGGGCGGTCCGGGGCTCACAAACGTTGGACTTCCCTCCATCAACGACTCGGACACAGATCCCAGAGAGCTGGAGGCTTTCGCAGAGCGGTTCAAACAGCGCAGGATCAAGCTGGGAGTGACCCAGGCGGACGTGGGCAGCGCTCTGGCTAATCTCAAAATCCCCGGCGTTGGATCACTGAGCCAAAGTACAATTTGTCGATTTGAGTCCTTAACTCTCTCCCACAACAACATGATTGCGCTCAAACCCATCCTCCAGGCCTGGCTGGAGGAGGCCGAGGGGGCCCAGAGGGAGAAAATGAGCAAACCAGACATTTTCAACGGAGGGGAAAAGAAACGCAAGAGGACCTCGATAGCAGCCCCGGAAAAGAGGTCTCTGGAGGCTTACTTTGCCGTACAGCCTCGGCCGTCGTCCGAGAAAATAGCAGCTATAGCTGAAAAGTTGGACCTGAAAAAAAATGTGGTGCGAGTGTGGTTTTGCAACCAAAGACAGAAGCAGAAGAGGTTGAAATTTTCAGCTGCTCACTGATGGTCAAAAAGGAAAAAAAGAAAAAAAATTAAAAAGAAAAAAAAAAAAAAGAAAAGAAAAAAAAGTCACTGAATTTGGGGACCAAGGGACACTAATAAGACACCATTTTCAGTCTTTTGTCTCCAGCGATTTTACACGCCTGGTGCACAATGGGCTTTAGATTCCCATTTTATGAGGCTTCATATATCTTGTTTATTTTCACGTTATCGGTGAATGTGAAGTATGCAAATAACAGATTACACAAATATCGCTCAGTTGTTCCGAGGGAAAAGTTTAGCGACGTCGACATTGCCTTTGAACACATGTTAAAAGGGGTAATTTGCTTGTTAAAATAGCGAGTTATTTTCTCCTGATAGGCCTATTATTTGAAATATAGCCATTTACGAATTACCTCATTGATTGTTAAACTGTGTTTTTTTTTCTTTTTTGGTTTGATTTTTTGTCGTTGTTGGTATGGAGTAATTCATAAATCTATTATTTATTCATGCATTAATTTATTCTTATTTGAAGGCTGCTACGAACTCAAATTTAGTCGCTAACTTTTATGGTTGGTTGGAGAAAAAGAGAAAACAAAATTAGGCCTGCATGAAATCTTAATTCACGGTAAGTAATTAAGCCTCAACAGGCTGTCATATCTACAGATATTTATTTTGAATTTGCACAAAATAACCTTTAGGTTTATAGGTCGGTTATGTCGAAATGGTTTGTATATAAATACATCACTTTATCACTTATTGGAGGGGTGCTCCTGAGTTTTGGAAATAAATTCTAACGGTTTATCGACATTATTGGCATCACAAGGAAAGTTTCAAGCAAAATCCGAACATCAAAGCCTTGTATGCCTCATCAAAGAGAGAGAGAGAGAGAGAGAGAGAGAGAGAGAGAGAGAGAGAGAGAAAGAGAGATCACAATAAAAAAGAAATACTTTCATGTTTTTCAGTTTGCAGTGCAAACACTATGCATTAGGGAAAATCACTGCGTACAGTAGTGCTGTCTACTGATAGACTTTACTTTGTGGATGGTGTAAGTCACTGTTAAATGCCTGTTTTCACATGAAGATCACCTCGTTGTTTGTCGTGTTAACTGTTACGGAATCGTTGTGTAAGTAATCTTTTTACTTTGTGCACAAGTATGTTTACAAAACTGCGGCGACATGTGCATCATGGAAAATGTCCTACTGTGTCCTTCCCCTCACTCACACCTTGTCCACTCTCCTCTGTTGTCTTCTTACTTTCATTGGTACTCTTCATCCTGTAAGCCAAATTCAACGGGGGAGGTGTGGAGGGTTGTTCCAGCAATCTTCTAATAAATCAAACAAAGAAAAACGATGCTTTTTCTGGTTGTGATTGGCTAATTGAAACTGGCAAGCCTGCAACGTGAATGCTTGTATAATATTTTTTTGTCATACAATCCGATTTAAACCGAGTCCTTATTTTTAAAAATTTCTGTCCGCATTTATATGAAATGAGATTAAGTTTTGCATTTTCATTAAGACGAACTAATTATTTAAAATATTAGATTTGGGTGTGAAAAGCAAACACTGTCGGATTGTTTTTCTTTAAATTCGAATACACGTGTAGGCTATTGAGCTTAAAATATAAGAAAAATAATAGCAATAATATATTTGAAATATAAAACCTTGCTAAAGTAGCCTAAACCTAGAATTCGTGATAAAATGTGCAATGGTATTCTTATATTTTCAAAATATAAATTTAAATATTCGCTCATACGAATACCAAATAAAACGAAAAAAGAAATGTGTTGACTGATAAAGTGTATGTAATTTTCAAAGTAAAATGACCACCTTTTTGCGTTTTGCTAAAGCAGGCCTTCACTCTGCAATCAACATTTAATGAAGTCTCACAGCAGAGTCAGAATAACTTGGCAACATTAAAGAGGTGCTGACACCTCAAAAGGATGAAGGAAGTAAGAGAGAAGGCAAAAAAATAAAATAAAATAAAATAAATAGTTAAATTGTTTTCGATATGCTACCTCTTCCCTCCTTCAGATATTTCTGTTCACCCCTAACACTGCAGATATATCTGTTTTTGTCTTGGGTGGGTTGTTTTTCGTCTGCATTCAGGCACATGAAAGCAAATTTTTACAAGCATGTGATGAAATTTTAATAACTGTTTTCTGATATAAAATGCAATACTTTCAGTCAGCTTTCGGAGCTTTTAGTGGGAGCAGTCAGATGAAGGAGCTCGCTATTAAAACAGCAGCGAAAGCTGGACACATGAGTGAGTAGTTCCTTAACGTGAGTAAATACAATTTTGTTGCTGCTGCTGAATTTCACACATTTTTGGTTCTAACTGCATTTTTATTTACCAGCTGTTTTACATAAAAAACACACGTTGAAATAGGCTTTGGTTTTTTTAGATAATGATGCGCTGACTTTGTCCGTTTACCTATATAACCACAAGGAAAGGAAATTAAATGCTACTTTATATGTTCAATACTACATTCCACACTTCATCCAACACTTTAACGCTAAACCGAATCTATTGGAGTTTTCTTGGTACTCACAATGAGCTATCTCATTGTATATTTGTACAGCATTTTAATCTGTCTGTCTCTGTATGTCTGTCTGTCTGTCTGTCTGTCTGTCTGTCTGTCTGTCTGTCTGTCTGTCTGTCTGTCTGTCTGTCTGTCTCTCTATCTATCTATCTATCTATCTATCTATCTATCTATCTATCTATCTATCTATCTATCTATCTATCTATCTATCTATCTATCTATCTATCTATCTATCTATCTATCTATCTATCTAT
>JAVQJG010054351.1:0-47569 GCA_036024015.1 Craterocephalus amniculus | reverse complement strand
AGGAGTTAATGTGCTTTCTTGTTTTGCACTTTAGTCCATCCAAACAACTCAGCGGGTGGCGGCCGATTTTCCCACAGAATGTAGGCTCCTGAATGCGTGCTCGAAGCAGAGATGTCTGTTATCTTTGCATGAGAAGCAACTGGCAATATGTCATGTTGTGGACATGTACCGCCCAAAGTCATCCGTAAATTAGCGGGTCAACCCGGGTCTGGCGTTCACACCGCATGGCGATCGGAGCCGAGCCGTTTAAAGACGATTTTAACCCGGGTCGCTTGCCGAGCTGATGGACGTGGGTCGACGCGGGTCGCTGAGCCTTTCACATCAGCACCAAAAGCCGATTGTACACGGGTTTAAACGAGTTTTTGACCAGTGTGAAAGGGGTATAGGACACATGTCAGAAGTCATTCAGGTGTCTGAGGGGCCAACACATGGAGGTGAAAGCTTTCTGCCGCTGCTAGATGTTAACTGGAAAGTCTTGAGTCTTTGTTTATTCTTTTAAAGATTTCTGATGAGAATCGAGGAAAGACACTTTTCACAAGCCACTTCAAGGTCATCATGTAAACTAAAGGCAACAGCTGGACATAGCCAGCAAGCAAAAGTCAGCTTTTAAATGATGAAACCAAAGATAAATGCAGCGATAAGGGAAGTCATTTTCGCAGTCAGCCCTACGCAGCCACCGTGATGGTTGCACCTTTGTGTGGAGCGACAGTAAGAATATATAAGGTTCATCATATTTAAGGCACACTGTGCAGGACCGAAATCAAATTCACTTCCATTAAAACACAATCAAAAATAATACATTCAATAAAACAGTGAGAAATAAAATGTCTTTATTGTCACAGGAGGTAAATTAGGATTGTTACATCTCTCTGTTTACCATATTCTGATGATTAGAAATGTGACTGGAATTAATAAGTACCTTAACGTAAACAACATATCATGAACTGAATTAAAAGGTTTTAGAGAACTAAAATGCCGTGAATGGTTTCTGTTTCTATCAGGAAACTGACCTGCTGTCTCAAATTACTGCAGATGATACAGTCTGAGGTGTAATTAAAAAACAATTAAGAAATGCAGCCAGCTAAGAGCACCTTCACCTCCCCTCAGCTAAATGAGGTCATTATGCATACTGGATATGATATGTGTGTAGGCAGAATTCATCAATTTCAAGAGCTGCAGTGTCACAAAGTATACAATCTTACAACTCATCTTACAAAAAGATCTTGATCATTAATGAAAACACCCATGAAAAACTTTTTATATCATGATAAAAACATGATGCCTGCAAGGTATTTGTAACCTGCGCTTTTTAATGACATCAGACTGAAAAAGGACGATATGACGTCTAATAATTCTCTAATTGTAGTAGAAATATAAAGAAAAACAAATGCTCGGTATTACACATTTTCCATCATGCTCTATCAGGGCTTTTGGGTTTTTGAGTTCTGGATCAGGTCATAGATCATTTGAGTGACTTTCGTGGAGGTTTTAACTTTAGGTATTTCTGTTTTCCTTCTACTCTATATAGTCATCCACATATAAGGTTTTGACCATTTGCTTCCGACATCCATTTTTAGGTTTTAACAGATTATTTCTGACAACTTTGCACAAATGACTATATTTAGACAACAAAATAAAGAGATCTACAATGTGCAAATGGTCAAATTTATCAGTGATACCTGCAGGGTTTTGCATTTTAGCATAATAAGGTTATTTTTATAACTCCAGACAATGACAAACAGCTAAAAATATAAAAGTGCATTCATAACACTAGTTACTTTCATGCATTGTTTGAAGGCATTTTAAGAAATCTTTGGAGAATGGCTTTAGAAAAACCAGCTTCCTCATTGCTCTCCCTGTTTAAATGTTCAACCTAATGAAATGAGGAAAAGCATTTTTCTTTTCCTTTTCTGTTTGTATCCCCGTTTTTCTCTGCTCTCCTTGTTGGTATTTACACACCCTCTAGCTCCTTTAAGCTCCATAATTTTACTTTCTCAAGGTGCTGTCACTGTTTATTGGCAGTTCGTTTAAATTAAAAGTCCCATTCAGGATGTCAAGCAATTGTTTGTGCCTTGTAGCAATGAAGTCATCTACTATTCTAAATGGAGATGCATGTCTTTACTCCTGGTGCTCTGCTTGAATAAATGGAAATTTTCTACCAATATCAGTGTACATTAATTAGCCTGTGGTCTAACTGTAATTGCTCACAACATCCCACATACGAGGCAGTGCACAAACAAGTTAGTCCGCTTGTGTCAACCATTTCAGCTTTTAGTTATCTATTCATTGTCCCGTCTCTTTTTCTGCAGTGTTTCTGTAATATGGCACTGTCAAAGACAAGCATGTCTGACCTCAAGTTAGGTTACCGTTCATGAGTTTTGTCAGTGGACTGTTCATGCCCTTTAAGGCCATTTTCATCAACACATGCAACCTACAGTGTACTGACATGGCTGGTGTCTCGCAGCAGGAAAATATGCCTACATGAAAGTCAAAACATCACTCTTCTTTTACAGCGTGCCTCATTCTGATGAAACTGTATAAAGGCTGATTACGTTTGCTCCCTTTTTTGTTCCCTTGGTAAAATAATAAAATAGCAATTCGATAAATGATTCAACATCTAATAAAAAGTAAATAAATAAATAAGACAACACTGCTGGAACAGATACAGAATCTAAAAAGAGTCTAAGACCATTTGGGATATTTTGCACTACCAGTCAAAAAGCATTTTTTAGTCTTTTTTATTTTATTACTGTAAAAATGTAGATCAGCACTGACCTTATGAGTTAATGCCAATTCTGGTATGAAATCAGTCTGCTCTGCGAAGGTTCGTAAGAACTTCTATTGATGTCAGTTTTGCGGCCATTAAGGATCTCTTTCAATGTTGAGCAGTGATTGGAGGAAAGCCCACAACGGTTACTGTAGCTCCAGTTGTTCCTTCCTGGTCCTTGATCATGCAAAGCTTCAGTATGCGTCTAGAGTTTATTGGAGCTGCAAAGAAAATGTGCAGACATGCTGTTTTCTACCATCATGTTTCACAATGAGCAGTTTTATGTTAGTTCACACACTTTACAATGCTTCATTCAAAATTCAATTCGCACAGATTAAAAAAGGATTAGTTATGTTCATGGCTCACCAAACTCTGAGCTAAATTCTCAGTAAAAAAAATATATATTTATTCCTCACCTGATGCATGCACATCCAGTGGGGCAAAAAAAAAATTTATTCAGCCACCAATTGTGCAAGTTCTCCTACTTAAAAAGATGAGAGAGGTCTGTAATTTTCATCATAGGTACACTTCAATTATGAGAGACAGAATGGGGGGAAAAAATCCAGGAATTTACATTGTGGGATTTTTTTTATTAGTAGGCTAAATTCCTCTGTAAAATAAGAATGTGGTCACTTACAAAAAAGCAATATTTCTGGCTCTCACAGACCTGTAACTTCTTCCTCTGTCCTCCACCCGTCACCTGTAATAATGGCATATGTTTGAACTAGTTATCAGTATAAAAGACACCTCTCCACAACCACAAACAGTCAGACTCCAAACTGTACTAGCCAAGACCAAAGAGCCGTCAAAGGACACCGGAAACAAAATTGTAGACCTACACCATACTGAAACTGCAGTAGGTCAGCAGCTTGGTGTGAGGAAATCAACTGTGGGAGCAATTATTAGAAAATGGAGGACACACAAGTCCACTGCTAATCTCCCTCGATCTTTGGCTCCATGGAAGACGGCTCACCCTGTGGAGTCAAAATGATCACAAGAACGGTGAGCAAAAATCCCAGAGCCACACAAAGGGACCGAGTGAATGACCTGCAAAGAGCTGGGACTAAAGTAACATCAGAAACACACGACCCTGCCAGACGTGTCCCCCTACTTAACCCATACATGTCCAGGCCCGTTTGAAGTTTACTAGAGAGCATCTGAATGATCCAGAAGATGAGAATGTCATCTGGTTAGAGGAAACCAAAAAATAACTTTTTGGTTAAAAACTCAACTTGTTGTGTTTAAAGAAGAAATAATGTGGGGTCTACAAAAGAGCAATCTGATGACATGTATACTGTATCAGGCACACCCAGCAAAGTCACGCCACCTAGAGACGCATCTATTATGAAAGTGACCTAATTTCCCCTCCTCTGGTTTGGTTTATATTGATTCCTTTTTTGATCACGATCTCAGAAATCTCACCGAAACAGTTGCTTATGAATGAAAGATACAACAACTTGACATTGCACTTGCAGTAGAGTTTCAGTAAACGCAAGAATATTAACTCCTTTTTTAAGCATCACACAGTCTCATCTTTGGCTTTGTGGGCAGCTTTTATCTGAGTACAGTCGCTGAAATTCAAACTATTTTGGAATTGGACTGCAAAGCAAAGGACATTATGTCCCATCAATGGTGACAGATGACAAAATCATGTTCCTGAATAATACATTCAAGACAAAAATATGTGAACAAAAAGTAAGAATTTACCTGTGCATCCAGCCTTTGGTGCATGTCCAGAAGCTTTTTAAATCAAAGCTTCTTTTTGGAGGAAATTTGTTGAATTCAGGTAATCACAACTGCTGATGTCAAAAGCCTCCATGACATTATGAAAAGCCCTGGGGGCTTCTCATGTTGTGTCTTTTGTCCAAAGAAACCATTTACCATCAATTTAGACAAACTCCCGCCTGATACTGTTGTACTGAAAAAATCACAGTAGACAAAGTCAAATCTGTGTCTGTCAGATGCCTCAAGTTGCCGTAGGACAGATAAAATGGGAACAGACTCATTTTCACTCCATCTTGTTGAATCCAGTTATATAAGTGGAAATCTACAGCTTGTTGTTTTTTTTGTTATAGGCTGATAGTGACTTCATTTATGGACAGTGCAAAAGCCATTCTGCAAAAGTTTGTAGAAAAAACTTCAGAAAAGAAGGTTTTTTTTAATGTTAACATGTTTTTCCAAGAAAAGCGTTTCAGGGCTCTTAGTGCTGAGAGAAGGTTTCTCCAAGTTAAGCCATGAATTATTGACTTGTTTGAGGTTTGAAAGTGCTTTTTATTTTATTTTATTTCTTTTCATTTTATTTTTTTGCGGCGGGGGTGGGGGTGGGGGGGTTACTTCACGGCTGCTTTTCAGATTTTTTAACTATTTGGTTAATGTTACTCATTATAAACTAATTAATTTATCATATTAGGCCATGAATATGGTTCGAGTAAAACAAACATCAAAGCTTCAACCTGCAATAAAGCAGACATTTAAACACGCATCACAATATGCTTAACTGATTACTTGAGGCTGTTTCCTCTCCCCTTAGTCTGACTAAGCATGTTTGACACAGACCCGATGTCCCACTGAGACAGATTATTTGAAAAGTCGACTGGGTGGCTTGAAAACTGCAGAATTCATGCATATTAACAAAATACAGCTTTCAGCTTTGCGACTAGCCTTTGTGGGACAAGGCTACTCTGGTAAGGGCTGTTGTATTAAAAACTGAGATTTCTTCTACAATAGAATGTCATCTAACTCACATCCATATAATAAATTGACAAACTTCAAAAGAGAAATAGATAAAAATGCACAAAAGATTGTATGCTAAAGTAATCAAGAAAAAATGAGTAAGAATGATTATTTTCCCCTATGGACAGTTTTTGTTTTTAAACATTACTACTTTCGGAAAGGTTGCTGACACAAAGGTTGTTGTGCTTCAAGTTGGGCTCTTTACCATAAAACTCTACAGAAATAAAAGAGTCTAATCAAATATCACACTGCTTTGAATTCAAGAAAGCGAAAGAAAAAAACAATAACAAACTCAGGCGGTGGCACCTGTATGAGCAAAACACTGCTCTTGTTCCCATAGAAACCATGGAAACAGAAGCACGGAGAACGTGAGTGGGAACAAGCAAAAAGTATTTTATTTCTATCACATCATTGTTAAAATGGGACCTTATACATTTGTAAAACAAAACAAACAAATAAAAACAACCCACCCAATGAAAATGAATAACATCTTCACACACAAAAACCAACACGGTGCTTGTCAAGGTTACAGGACAAGTGACTGAAAGAGATTTTTCCTGCAGTCACGTAACACAGTGTTGAATAAGAGCTTAATAAGTTCTAACAGCTTAAAGTCCAAGCCACACATTGAGATTGCTAATTTATTCAATGATACATAGGACAAATTTTTTTGTCACCGTTTAATTTACAAAACAATTCATTTCATCGCATATGAATCACTTCCAGCTCTGTAGAAATAATTGGTGTAAATGAAAAACATGCTCTTTCATAAACGGGAGTTTAAAAGCTATTACTGTAATACCGAAGATCTGTATCAGATGGAACATTTTGCTGTGTGTGCTTTTAATTCTCTCAAAATGTATCATAGACTGACCATATTAATGTACAAATTGGGTTATCCTTCTTTCAAGGTCTACAGCCTTAAATTAATATGACATCTTTGGCAAGGAAACTGGAATGGCTTTTAGAAGAATTTAATAAAAAGCATCACTGATGAAATTAGCTAATGCCCATTGACATTTTATCTTGAGCATTATAGGAATAACTGGATCCAGTTATCATATTCCCCATGGTTTCTGATGCTGCTGTTCAACAGATTTCAATATAACAGTAAGAAAAACGTTAAACCCACTGTCTAAGATATATTCTAAAGCAAGTGATAATGCCTGAATATAGCTTTTATAATAAAACAAACAAACAAAAAACATTACTCTTTTCTCTGCTTTTGCTGTGTTCTTTGTATGATAAAAGCAATTAATTCATAAGATCTCCCAACTAAGCCTGTGTGAGTTAATTTTCCATAACTATTTTCTGTCTTGTTGACCACTCAAAGTGCTTTCACACTCACCCAATGAGTAACCTTTGCACCGGCAGATGGCTGCTCTTTCCCTTGAGCTATAGACTCCCCAGTAACCCCCTCTGTTCTTCCACAAAAAAAAAAAGTTATGTATGCACAGAAACAGCAATTATGAACATGGTGTGCCTACCATCAATCGTTTTCGAGAAAGTGTTTTAATCTTAGATTCTCCACACACTGGACACAAACAAGTACAAACCATTTGTCTTGTTTTAGATCACATGTCAGTTATAATGATGGAGATCCACATGGAAGATTCAGCAGACAAAAAAAGCACAATCATTTCTTGGCAAACCCATGAGAGCAGCAGCCCATGGAACAAAGCAGAGTTTGCATTCATGTCCATTTTCATCTCTATGGTTGTTGGTATAGTTGCAAAGAGTTCCCATTAAACTGGCTGCAACAACCATGAGTTTTTAAACTTTTCCATCCATCTGAAGTATTCGAGCTGTAATAATGTAAGGAAGGCTAGATCTACATGCAGTGGATGAATAAAAGAGCAGCATTTTTGGAGCTGCATTATTTATTTCATTTAAAGTCTATGTTTCTCTCATCATTCAGGCACAAAAACCACGATGCACTTAACATCTTCTCTACCCTCCAAAGCCATTATTTATTTATTAAGATTAAAGTGGAGAAGATCACACTGGAAAGTGAAACAAAGTTGCCAGTGTAGTCATTAGAAAAATTATTATCCATGTGTTGTTACAATAAAACTTAAACCTTTTTTGAAACATGAGCAATTTCTTTTGACACATATTGCTAATTATATAGTCAAATGACATATTTTATAATTATAATTAGGAGTGGGCATATATTAATCCTTTAATCTAGATTAATCGCACAGCAATCTTGGAGTTAATCTAGATTAATCTAGATTAAAATGGCTCATTTTAAGCAGCAGGCATGTCAACGGACGCGCCAGTTCCACAGCTTAAATTGTGCCAGGTATTCATAGTGCTTTCCACAGAGACACAGACTAGCCAGTCATAAAACGTAAGTAGCCACTTCGGGGATTATTTAAAAGTAGTGCTGGGTATCACTCCTAATTTCCTGAATCGATTCGATTCGATTCACAAGAGCAAAAATCGATTCGATTTCAATGAATTTCGATTCGATTCAATATCGACTCATTTTTCAGTTTTTCATGTCATATAAATATTTCTTGAATATCAGACATTCACAGATGGCAGATTTTATGAAACGCTGAAGCAACCTTTCATCAGTGTATTTTATTTAATATTCATGTTTTCATTAAAAAATGTCCAGCACTGGCATGTCACACATAACTCTAACATTTATTTGTAAAATTAACCAATGTTATATGTTAAACAGAATACAGTGCTAACATAAACAATACAGTAAAAAAGAATGGCCAAATAAAAACAAAGCTTTCTTTCTTTTAAAATAAAAAAAAAATCTTTCTTTTTTTTTTTTTAAATCGATTTTGGCATTTTATGAATCGATTATTGATTTTTTATTCTTGAATCGATTTAAATCGATTAATCGATTTTTTAAACCCAGCCCTACTCTTTCTCCATTTCTGCTGGCATATAAAATAATTAGGGACACAAATAAAACCGTCTTTAACAAATTCTTTGTGTTAATGTTTCTTTTCTCAAAAGTCATGTCAGATGTTGAATTTCTGTTACAGCTTGATGCGTTTGATGTTTGAGTCTGATTATCTGTTTGAGTGATTACTAAAATGAGCCATTCATATGTTTTGTGCCACTTATAATCTATTCATAAAATGGTAGAGAATAGAATAAAAGTGTAAAAAATGTATCATTATATCTCTATGTATGTAACTCAGTCATGTCAAATAGGCAAGGCCAATGAACCCTGATGAGGTTTTTCCCAGATTGCAGATGCTCAGAAGGAGTTAGTGTGATACTGAACGGGTGCTGAAGCTACTTGTTTTCTCCTCAGCAGGTAATTTAGTCTACCAATACACATCCAATAAGTTGGGTAAATGGTTGCTGTCCCCAACTTGACTCAAAATGTCTTCAAATGATATACAGCCTTCCTGTATTCTATGCACACAAGATGTTTGGAACGTCTTGCAGATTTATTGGATTAAAATGGTGCATGTTCTCTCCTGTATCAGCCCGCTCTGTTTTGGTTTATGTTCATTTGCATGATAGAAGGAAACATTGTGGCTTTATATATAGATATAACTTCTGTAGAAGTTGTTTATTTCTCCACCTGTTCATTTGTGACTTCCTTGTACAAAATACATAATGTTCTGATACCTGATCCTGTGCATGCAAGTTTTATTGGCAATCAATTCCCACACTCAAATGTGCGCTTCTTCCTTTTCAGTTGTCTAGGAGCAGGTGTGAAAGGCAGCGTGAGCTAAGAGGTGATTGAGAGGTGAAACACTGCAAAAGGGTGAGAAACTGAGGCTCAGTGGAAGTTGATGTTCCTGTGCTACAGGGCACTGTGTTTGCATAAATGTGTGTGAGAGTGCGTGCACGTGTGTTTGTAGGTGTGCATGCCCGGGGCAGAGTATTAGTAACAGGATACGGCTGCAGTAAAAAGCTGGAAACTTGTACCTCCTTATCTAGAGGGCAAGTGAGTCTGTGTCTTTCGTCTTTCTCATACATACCTGATCATGACGATAACACCAAGTGTGTGTGTGTGTGTGTGTGTGTGTGTGTGTGTGTGTGTGTGTGTGTGTGTGTGTGTGCGTGTGTGTGTGTGTGTGTGAGATTGGGTGTGACTGAAATATTTCCCGGAGCTCCTCAGGGTTTCTGTGTGGGTATGTTTATGTTTATGCATGTTTAGGTCCGTGTCTTCAGTGCTTAGACCCGGGCGATGTTAGATGGTGGTGGTTAACATGCTGAAATGTTTGGTTTGTTACTTAATATGTCAGAATAATCAGATGAGGGACAGGTTTACCAGAAGCAAAACACTAAATCTTTCACTTCCTAACAATGCATCTGTTCTCCACTGTTTCCAAGACACCAGTGAAGCTGCAAGAAGCAGCGTCGTGTTCCAGAGAAAACTGAGTTCAGGTTCAGCGTTTTTCTCTTCCAGGTGCGGATTTTATCTAAACTATTTTGACACACACACACACACACACACACACACAAGTACAAATAGTCAGGGACTGATTTTATACCAGAGCTGCTCTTCTAATGTACTCAACTTCCTCCCCCATTTTCTCAGGGGCCACAATCAACCCCCTGCCCATCTGTTCCCTTTTCCCCGCACTCTCCCACACACACACACACACACACACACACACACACAAACACACACCTCCCACACGGTACCTTGGTGCTCCAGAGTTTGACGGTCCAGTCGAAGGAGGATGTGATGAAAAGGTGGGAGAAGTCCACCGTGCCCACCGCGCTGTGACAGCTGATGCCTGTGACGGGGCCCTGGTGGCCCTCAAACATCTCACAGATACCCGCTTTGCTAGAAAATGGTAACAAAAGTGTTATTTCCACAACTTGGACATTTAGCTTCTTCACTTTTTGTTAGCATCTCACTCAGGATGGATCAGAGCGAAAAACGATTCAATATAACAACAAAGGAGCTGAAAAAAATAATAGATGCAAACTTGTGATTAATATTGTGAAAACAAAAACAGTTATTAGGAAAAAATAAAGAAATAAAGTTGTAAATGATGCTATGTTTGATGATAAACTGTAACGTCCTGATTCCACCGAAGAATCCACCAACCTGCCGTGTCTTGAAGCCGTGTACACCGTGCCCTCCTCGCTCCCCACCACATAGTTGTTCACATCTCCGGTGGGGAAAGCCATGCCTGTCACCGCCACAGGTTTGGATTTATTATACACCAGCTCCATGGTCTCCTGTAAACACACGCACACATTTATGACCATGAAAAAAGGCTGAAATGGACTCAGACACAGTGTTCAATTAAGGAAACAAATTAGCGTCAAAATGGAAACAAATGTGCATTGCATGACTTAAAGCGTTTGATGATTTGTGTGTAATTTTGCCCTCTACAGTAACGAGATGCACACTCCGGTCGATACACAAACACCGAGCAATTAAAGCGTGTGGAAAATGACTTTCTGACTACACACAACCAAACTAAGTAAATAGTAACATTTCGCACACAAATGTTTAACTTCATTATCGGTGATGTGATCATATTTGGACTTGGAAAGCTTCCTGTACACACAATGTCACGCTTTATTTGCTGAATGGAATAATGACGGATTGGTTTTTCTCCTGGGAAAATGGCCAGAAACGGAAACAATACAGACAAGATAACTATGAATTTACATTTATCCCATCTACAAATGCATCTTTAATGTATTTTTGTACTCACACAGTTTGTAGAGTAAAACTCCAGTTACTCTTATTTAAACCCAGAATTACTGAGTCATAAAGATTGTTTTTTCCAAATCTTGACATTAACACTGCTTGAGGCAGTGTTGTGCACATGGCGTACCTGAGGCTGGGAGAGCATGTCCAGACTCCATGAGCACATCCTGCCGTCTGTGGACACAGTGATCAGATTGTTGGCATTCTGGGTGCCGACCACGTTCACGCAGTACACCGGGTGCTAAGCAGGGGATCAGATATGTTAGGATCTATTGCAAAGAGCAAGAGATGAAACCGCAGACTTTTCAGATCTCACAAATTATGCAGCAGTTATGATAAACACTTATTCCGCAACAAACTGTGATCACAGTAACAAATCATAATTAATAATCTCATGTAGAAAGATTTCTGAACGTTTGCCATCCTGTACAATAAACATTTGGATCGTTCCTGACTACAGCAGGCATGAATGCGACTTTAATTTAATTTCATGTGTTATTTATGATATTTAAATCGAAACATAATCCTTTTAATATCATGTAATTGTACCCCGAAACACATGACATCATGAGATACTCTGAGGGCTAAAAGGCTGGCAGGCGGCTTGCATGCCCGTGTGCGGTCGTCCCTTTAAATCCTTCTACGCTTGAAACATTTGCTGCTGTTCAAATCCACAAGTGTGTGAAGCCATTATATCATTATTGGCTAGTAATTGATTTGTCTGCTGGGCTGCACAAAGAGTCCATTCAGCAATCAGCACCATGCCAGTAGGCTGGACTCACTAACTGGGGAGGACGAGAGCGCCGGTCCCGTTATTAGAGTCCACAGCCTCTTTAAATTCACAGTATAGATGGCATGTAGCAACATGTGTGTTTACATGCGTTAGCAAAGGCCCCGGGTCCTAAGATGTCCTAAGTGTATATTCATCGGTAATTTGTCGAGGGTCAGCGGGTTCAGTGGAGCTGAACTAAGCTGTCCTGTTGTGTGACTTCTCTCATCGAGTGCTGAGAGATGATGCTGCAACGCGTGCCGATATTATGCCAAGAAGTTATTGTGTTTGCCACGATGGAGAGCTACTCAAGTTCTGTTACTGATGTGTGTCTGACAGACTTTTTAAATGTCTAACGCTTGTTTTACACCTTAAAGTACAACAGAAGTCGTCTTGGTGGTTATTTCTGCTTTAATTTATTGTCTCAATAAAAGCAGATTTACAGACTTTGGTCCCCTCCAAGATATAAAATACGCAAAAAAAACTACAAAAAAAAAGTTTTTGTATTGATGTCCTTTGGATACTGTTTTCTTTTTTAATCATTTTCATTTTGTTTACTTTTGTGAACAGATTTGCTCTTAGAGCTTATTAAAGATGAAGTAAATATTTGAACTTTCACAGCTCTGAATGAACATTAGCCTTTTGACTAAAACTGGCATATTTAGAAGTTTTTTCTTCATTTTTATATGCTCTGTCCCTATAAAATAAACAAATCAAACTGGTCTATACGAGTGTGTCACGCTGACAGTGGGGGGGCAGACTTACAGTGTGAGCGGCTGCAGAGAGAGGGGTCCTCTGGACAGGCGTCCGACGGTGACTGCGGTTGTCCCAGAGGACAATCTGCCCAGAGTAAGTTCCTCCAACCACAAGGTTGGGATGAAACCGGGCAAAACCGACAGACACCACTGGAGACTGTGGAAAGAAGAGAAAGGATGGAGAGATGATGAGAGAACAATACACCGATGTCGGGTTGTTCTATGCTGCAGACATGCAACAAACTGATGGAGGACGTGAACTGGTGAGGCAAAGCAGCAGACGTGAGGAAGGAGCCGAAGTGAAAAGGTAATGTTAGATGGCTGCCAGTCGGAATGACTCATCACGGGATCGCGATGGGTGGCAGACATGGGACATAGAAAAAACGGATGATGATGAGCTCGGCCACTACGAGGGTCTCCTGAGGAGAGGAGAGAGGGGTGACGCTGGGGTGCAGAGCAGACAAAGAGGAGGATTGTAGTCCTCTTTTCCTCAGACGTTTCACATTACAGCATCAAAACCTCAGCGGCCACTGGAGCGCTTACCGTAGCCTCCATCATGACCCCCTCCCCCACCACCTCGCCCTCGCCCGCCCTGACCCAACCGGTTTATTAAGTTTTGGTTCCTCTTCAGAGCACAACAGCTAGATCCTCCTGACCTGGAGCGTCTGAATTATGATCAGATATTTAATCCTGACGCGGAGCGCTACAGGGGGGTGAGCAGTGTTACGCATTAACAAGTTAAAATGAGAAATAATTCACAGCTAATGCTTGGCTGAGTGAGAGCTGAACATCAGGCTCTCAAACATCACAATTAAAAGCAGAAAAAACTACAACACGCACGGTGCATTTCGCAAAAGGGATCATTGCTTAAGACGGGCGTAGATTTCCAGGAGAAGCCCCGGTGACAGTTTTAGTGTTGCTGAAAATGCTTGCCAGATATTTTGGTGATGAAGCAACAGCGCTGAGAGGGTTCAGGAATGATCCCGGTCCTCCTGAATGGATCTCTGCATTATCAAGGCAATGATACTGTACACATTATCGTACATTCACAACCGAATTTGTTCAACAACTTGCAGCTACTTGGCACAGATTACTGACTAAACAATGGCAGAATGATGAATCCAACAACTGCAAGTTAAGACGAAGACATGCTGATATTTTATATTAGTTATAAGATGATACATTAGTCTTTTCTTTTGGCTTCAACATCCGAGAAAGACATCGAGAAATTTGCGGCAACAATGCCAGAGTATATAATATTCTGCTAAACAGGTATCAAAAATGTTAACATAGTTAGTACATGCCATTCAGTTCCTGCATCCTTATGTGGACACATTGGCAAACACTGACAGCTATGAGCTACTGGTTATAACTTCAGTAGGAACTGGTTATAACTGAGGCAGCATAATACAAAAGCATAATAATTATGTTGCTTTCTTGTGCTCTTTTTTTATATATTTTTTTATCTCTTTCTTCTCTGCCTCCATCACTGCCACCACAGCATGTGCTAAAACAGCCAAACCTCAGTTCAGATCTAGAAAACAAACCAGAGGGAAAGAAAACACTCGGAGCTCTTTATTTCTCGTTTTTGTTACTTCTGAGGCATCACGGCTCTCAGAGGCTCCATAGTCGCTTCAGATGTTGAGACCCAAAATAAACTAAACATTGGTGGTAAAAATAAAGTCGCCTGCCAGCTGCCAGGACGGCTCATTCTAAAAAGCTTATTTACACAGCCTGACGAAAAAGGGATCAAGGGTTTTGGCCTATTAGACGGCGTAACGAACAGGAGTTGTTGGTATGACCGGGAACCTTGAGAGTTAATGAACGGAAAGTCAGTGACTGCTATAAGAACTGTGTCAGAGTTTATGTTAAGCAAACACCTAAAAAACACAAAGAAACGCTCAGGTAAAACTCTGTGCTGTGATCCAAGATAACTAGGCTTACTTTTACTTTGCATTAGAGGAATTTTTTGGTCACTGAAATCACACCTAATGTCCTGCAGTCCCAGAAGCGCCTTTACACTCCGCTTTGTCTGACAGGCAGTTGTTCAGGTTCTTTTTCCCTCCATCTGAGTCTATCAGTCTGCTTAAAAACCTCATCTTGCAATCTTTGTATAGAAATACGTGTCCATTAATCCTGCATGTGGTTCCATCACCATCAGTTTTTATACAAGTGAAGCACCAAACTATGCCGAAACTAGAAGAGTGATGATCTATATTTTCTCTTCTGATTCCTCTCCAGTCAAAAATAGACGACTTTGGTTTATGTCAAATCAAATCAAATGAAACTTTATTTCTATAGCACCTTTCATACATGAAGTCTCTCAAAGTGCTTTACATCATAAAAACAAATGTTGTAATGAAATAAAAACAAGTTCAAAACAAAGGGCATTATGTCACACATTTATCATCATATACACAACACACACTCACACACACACACACTTACAACATAAAATCATCAAAAAATAAACTGTCTGCTTGTGTCTGTCTCTTCAACTGAAACAATTATGTACCACATCATTCAAGCTAAATATATAAAAGACATCTATCTATTTAGATATCTATCTATTTATTTATTTATTTGTTTATAGATACCATTTTTATAGGAGTTACGGGGTTATATAGGGGTGACAGGTTACGGAGCATAATCAATGTTTGATGTATGTTTGATTGATGTCTTGTGTAATGTTATTATCACACAAACATCTGTTTGTAAGTGTACAGATGCAAAATTATAAATAAAATAGTTGAAAAAAAACATTTTAGCCTGTGAAGCTACTGTAATTATCATTTAGTATAACTTACTTTAAAAGAAACTACATTCAGTTTTGTACTGATATTTACCCTTGAGGTATTTAGAATTTTCACTGTAATGGAAGGAATAAAAAAAATCCACTCTTCATTATTCCTCAGGTTAAAGAGTAAAGGCTCAGATCAGACATTATCTGGACATTTTTTCCAAATTAGAAACAATTAGGACAACAACATTACATCAGTTGTCTCAAGTTTCTTTAGCACATGCCAACGTGATCCCAGTTTTACCATTAACACAGTCACAAATTAGAAGTAAACATGCAAATCATCCAGAATAAACAGACACAAACAGAAAACATCCACGCTCTCTTTTACCCTCCTCCAGTTACCACCCTACATAAACATCTCTACCCCACATGACAAAGGAAGCATAATCAAATCAATGGGCTCTTCTATTCGCTCCATATGTTAGTTTAACTCCGAAGCCTGACTGTATATACGTGTTGCCATCTCATGAAGTTCCCGATTAAACTCTGAATCCCCTTTTTGAGAAACCACAGCTTCTGCCATCATTCTCCTCGTGCACAGCCTGGCTTAGTGAATGGAGCTACTGAAAATTAGCCAGATAATTGTGACATCAGGCGCCCTCCAGCAGCAACTTGGATTTATATGTTACACCATGTTAGTAATAAGCATATTTTACCGCTTTTAAAGGGTATTTGTGTATCTAAGAAATGTAAGATCTGATTGTTGGCATGAGGGGAACTTCTTCATATTTCCTGATAAATTTCTATTTTTATTTATTTTTTGTCTTTAAGGGGGATTTGTCATTAATATATTCTGCTTTAGCAACTATTTCAGGGAAATGTTTTAAAAAAAACCATAACTGTATGGTTAAAGGAGAATTTCGCTTTTTTTAAACCTGGGGTCTGTTTTCGTCTCACCTTTCATACATGTGAGTGATAGAGAAAGGAATTTTCAAGATAGCTCCAGTATTTAGCCGGGCAGGCAGCTAGCAGCCTAGCTAAAGATAAGTACCGGGAAACTGCCATTGCCAGGTAATACAGATACCTTGGCTCATTTCTCCTCTCTAGTACGTTGTGGGGCACTCATTGAGACTATCAGAGCACTTCAGAGTGAATAAAAACATCTTTTTAGGGCGAACTTAGACGCAGGGGTAGTTGCCCGATACTTATCATTAGCTGTGCTGCTAGCTGCCTGCCCGCTAAATACTGGAGCGATCTTGAAAATTGCTTTCTCCATCACTCGCATGTATGAAAGGAAAGATGAAAACAGACCCCAGGTTAATTTATTTTGAGGTTGACTCAGGGGGTAACATATATCTGGTATAGTCATACTTGTACTAGCAAAGCTAAATTAGCTGGTTGCAGGTGTTTCACACTACTTCCCCTCATCTAACTCACAGTAAGACAGACATTTCCCCATCCAGACACATTGCTCCATTCTTCAGTTTCCCTTTATTTTTCTGACTCTAGACAAGTGATACAAGCACATCTGTCTTAACTGCGTCTACATATCAGCACTGACTTGACACCAGGTCTGACATTTCATTTCCAGGATCAGAGCGGCTCTGAGGATGCGTCTCAGATCACCTGCGGCGCAGGTCAGGCACCTGCTAAGTCATGTCCTGCCTGTCCTGCATGTCCTGACGGATAAAATGTGCCGCAGCAGCAGAATCACTCCGGTGCGGAAGCTGTGTTGAGTAACGCTGTTGCAGTTTGACAACAGGTTTCATTTTCACCCTGAGGAAAAGTTTGCTGCGTTTGTGTGTGTGAGGAAGAATTTCACTCACTCAGGTATCCTCTAGTATATCCTGACTCCAAAGTGTTTCTGCCAGTCTTTATTGTATTAATGTGAAGTTTTCCACATTCGTCAATACACACAGTACTGTGATAAAAGGTGGTACACAACAAGGGATTAGAGATGTGTGAAGGAACGTCAGAAAGAGAAAACATGCTTTAAAGTGTCAATAACTCCTTTCTTTGTCACATTCTTGTCTTAAACTGCTGAAAGCTGACTCTGTAAGAAAAAATGGAGTGAAAAAGCAACACGGAAAAGAAACAGGGAGGCCCAATACGGCATGTTAAGACAGCATATCCTCCCAATTTTCATGCAGTACCCCCCTTCCCCAACCCCCCAACCTTCTTCACCACACTCATCTGTTTTCCACTCGGTCTTATCAGGACCAGATGGATCCGACTGTCTCTCCCTGCATCTCGGCTTCATAACCTCCCCTCCCTTCCCAACCACCTTTCTCCCCCTGGCTTCGTTCGTTTATGACACCCCACAGATTTTGTCACTCTGTGGTTTCTGGCAACGACATGGAAATACCGAGCCAGAGTCTCCATTTCACCAAGCAAACAATGGAGCCAAAAGCATGAAGGCAAGGCTTTGGGAACACTTTGGAGCCCAGGCTCTCTGCTGCCTGAAGCTGCTTTATCTTCCACATCTTGTTTGTTTGCCTGGCTGGCGTCTTCAGTTTAGCTGGTGTCATTGGAAGTGTACTTTTAATGAGAATAATACACAATGTGAAATGTTCCATTATTTAGTTAGGCAGTCCACACTTCCCACTCACCCGTTTACACAAACACTGCAGCGCCTTTTATCAAACAGCATTTGTACTATACAGTAGTGCACAAAAATCATGAGCCACTCATCATTTCTTCCGATATTGCCAGAAAAACAGGAAAACCAAGCAGGGATTTATTGAAACATGTGCAAACATGATGGGATAACAAAAATAAAGCTTCTTAACAACTTTGAAAGTTGATAATATATGATTTTGTTTGGCGTTAAACGCAGCCTTAACCCTCCAAGACGAGTTTTCTTGTCGTTTCTCCCTGATTCCTGAAGCAGTCTTTAGGTTTTTTGACGGATGCTCAGAGGCCATTCTTTGGATGTTTTTGCTTTATGTTCTGTTTTCTTTAAAGATCATCCCAGACTGCTTCAATAATCAAAAGGTCCATACCTCAGCCTCTCCTCCCCGTTTCCTAGTGAATGGCTTCAACGTGAGAATATTGAGAGTATTTCTGGTCATTTCTGGTAAAAGACCATTTCTGATGAGGCCTAAGCAGTAGACAGACCAACTGAAGGTCCACATTACTCTCTTTATGTATTCCACTTGTCCAGTTTCTTCTGATTTTTTAAGGACTCATGACATACTATGCTGAGACTTACCAAGGTACCAGCTAACAGCTAATAGTAGCCTGCTACTTCATGTTTCATTGTCTGTTATGGGACTTTTGTGTTAATGCAGCAACAAGCAATTTGTCAAGTTGTCTGTAGTGTGTACTGTAGACTCGTGGTTCATCCTTGGAGTGAAATTACTTTTTTTGCTTGGTCAGTAGGGCTGTGAATC
The DNA here is from genome assembly GCA_036024015.1 of Craterocephalus amniculus. Classification (NCBI taxonomy): domain Eukaryota; kingdom Metazoa; phylum Chordata; class Actinopteri; order Atheriniformes; family Atherinidae; genus Craterocephalus; species Craterocephalus amniculus. The sequence continues at coordinate 28,748 of JAVQJG010054351.1, read as the reverse complement.
TTGCAGCAACTCACGATTCAATTTGATTCTTATTTTTGGGGAAACGATTCGATTCTGTATCGATTCTTGATTCAAACTGATCTTAATTCACATTCAATCCTCTTTTAGTAACAAAACCTGCTGATTAACTCTGTTCCTCTATAAGTCAGAAACAGCTCTGAAGAATCTAAACAATTGTTTCATTAGTTGAAAGAAAACTGATTATTTTCATCAAAAAATGGTTTAAACTTAGCTAACAAGGAAAAGGAAAAGTTTGTCTTTGTCGCTTAGCAGCAGCTTTGACAGTAGTCAAGCTAATAATTTTTAGCCTTTTAAAAAATCTAATCTTGGAAATTTTTAAGTGATTCTGGATGTTGATGAACAAGAATCTCGATTCTGATTAAAAACAATTATTTTCACCACCCCTATTGGTCAGTGTTAACAAACAAGCAAAAAAAAAAATTCTAATATGGCTATATACGGGGACTGGGCTGAAAAAGATTAAAAGCAGCAAATGTCCACAGAAACACTTTGAATGACCTTTTGAAAACTTGAGGAACTACTGCTGTGGAACTTTTAAAAGGATTAGCAGAAAGTCTGAGTCCTTGGAGGCTATTTAAAAATTTTAGCTGTGGCTCTTGTTTTTTGCACAGTTCACATGAAGCATTTGATTTTCTACAATCACACAGTGAAGTTGGTTTGATAGATTGAAGGTGGTTTTGTGTCTTTTTCCCAAAGACACCTGAATACTCAGGAGTTGTAAGATGATTGGTTTACTCCCCAAACCTCAGCCGTCCCACAGCTATTACCTCCATAAGACTTTTGCTCAGCATAGAAACATTTACATCACCTCAGAGTTGCATATAAATGCTGTTAAACATTCAAAGGTTTTTATTTCTACTTACAACACCAGGAAAAGTCTTGCTTTTGGGTTTTCATTACCAAACAAACTTTTTCGTCGATACCTCAGATTTTCTTTTTATCAGAGAAAGTTTTCAGTGGAATAGTTTAATGTTTCGGATCAAGACCTTTTGCAGACATCGCTCGTCGCTTGGCAACATTACAACGTCAGCAACGGCCGACATGACTGGAAGAAATAGTCCACAATATAACTCATGTCAACTGCTGGTTGTACTCATTTTTGGGTAGATGTTTAAAAAACAATGAAGAAAAATGACTCTAGTTTGAGTTTTCAGCATGTACAAATATGGCAAGTCAAGCTAGCCACCTTTACCAAACAACCTCGGCACAATATGCAAAATAAACAAAACACTAAGAAGATGGATCTGCTGTAGAAGGCTTGACCTATTTACTGTAGTGAGACGAGAGTCAAACATGATCACACAGACTCGGATTGGTTACGCAAGCTTTATTCTGCAATATAACCCACCTTTCTTCTCTCTTTCTGCCTCCACTTCTCCTCTCATACTCAAATTTTCTGGAAGTGTCAAAGGCTCAGGGAGCGATCCAAAGCAGAGAGACATTAATAAAAATATGACTGAGTCCAATGGGATATGACAGTAGCGGGGGGGGTTGTAAAAGGGAGGCGTGTGGTTTGGAGGGGGGGGTTAAGCTGAGGTTTCCAGTCAAACGCGCCTTTTTATGTGGTACATCTCTGCCCACTTGAGAGGCCGGTGTGAAGTTACATGATTGGACCCAACTGGGACGAGGCGGTGATGGCTCCTACTGGCCGCGCTGAGGGGAGGCGTGCTGGTACTGGAACCAGCAGCAGTGGTAGCCCTCGTTTCTGAGGTACAAACCAAACTAACACACTGATGGATCAAACACACTCCCTCCACTTTATTACAGATCGATGGCTCCGGACGGGGAGCCTTGTAATTTTCATGGACCGCCAAAGCAAATTTTGGAAATTTTAACTAAATCATTGCTCAAAATATGTGAAAAGATGGAGAATTGTGCAGATTTCTAGACTGCACTTTTTCCTTTTTTCAATTCAGAAACAGTTTTATGACAAAGTGGAGTCCCCTTGATAAACGGACAAGCCCCACCCCTCCCCACTGGAAAAGCCTAAATAATGCAGCAAGGGCACTTTTACAGGCTTTGATGGCTGATTTTCAATTTTTACTGGCCCATCCACACTCTGGCTGTCAGCTAACGTCATAAGATTTGCTTATTGACCAAAAGAATGTGACTATGGACACCAGAGGCTGAAATGAGTGTCTGAATTGGTACAAATAACTGCATTTACAATATATTGCGAACTATACAATATATTGCGATATAATATGAATTAAAAGAAATCAACCAAGCTTCCAACATATCCTGAAACTGAATACAGAACAGTGAGATTACTGTGACAACTGCAGTATTTATTTTACCTGAGAAGAAGAATTGTCAAACCTGTTTCTATAATAATTGTACTGTGGAATGCAATATCACATCACTGCCACACATTTTCAGAAAACTACAATTTCCAGATTGCATTTTGTGACTCTGACACTCTGCTCAAACATAAACTAGCTTTTAAATGGCCTTTATCACATCAACACGTACTGTAAGACACCACGCTACCAACGGTGCTCAGCAGAGCTTCTCGCAGTCCAAGCAAACTAAAACTATCCTGGCAACAACTGATATACTTTCCCGGATTCAGAAAAGTTAATCTTCTTTTTAAACATTTACAGTAAGAGGTTAACTTTTATTAAAAGGGCAAGTTTTTTGCCTCGCCGAGGCCCTTTACTAAACTGCACACAGCTAGACCAGAAATAAGGAAGCTTGGCTTCACCAAAACCCCATCAAAAAACAAATCCTTCAGTAAGCCATAGCCTTAAACAATAAAGCCTCAGCTAAATCCAACCTCAACCACAAACATAAACCTTTCACTGTCGTTCTTTTGTGTCCTCAGCACACACACGCCAAGTCATTTACAGTATGTGTATTCAGGCATCTACCTATCCATCTACCAGAAAAAAGCAGCTCCTGCGGGCAAATCTAAAAAACACGACTGGCTGAGCTGCTGTTAAACGTTGCTTTTGTGTGTGCCGACCCCATGTGCGATGTATGCATGTGTGAGCGCTGTATGCGTATAGAAAACAGCGAGTCTGTGATTACAGATGAAGGGAGCGAGCATGTGGCTGCCCTCTGTTACTCTCGCTAAGGACGGGAGGTGGAAGTTGACGGGAAAAAGAGAAAGCGGCGGAAAAGCGAGGATGAGGCACTGAGCCCTGTGGTTTTGGGAGGTTAAACAGCAGAACATGCTCGCACATTAAGAGCCATCTGATCTGCAGCTAACTAGAGTTGCAGATCTGTTTGCAAAAGGCGCCACAGGGGAAAAGGAAAAAACTATATATGTATATATACAAAAGCAGCAGTCTAACTTTTCTTCTCCTTCCATCAACACTTTTGGACCGTTTCCATCCAAATCCAACAGCAAGAGGATGATTAATAATGGATGATGTTATGTAAATTTTTTACATTTTATTCTCCAGCTCCTTTCTTTCTCCCGCTCAAGAAGTTGGCAACATCCTGGTCACTCATTCTCATTTTCTTTTCTCCATCAGCATGAGAGCAAAATAAAACAAATCTCTGCAAGTCGATGAGTAAAAAGCTTTTGCAGAGGTGGTTTGAATGTGTGACATTTAGAATATTTCACATTTTGGTTAGAAAAAAAATGGCCCCATTGTGATCTTGTTGCTGTCTTTCCACTCAAACTTGATGATGCTGAAGGGCAACTGTGTTCCACACGTTTGCAGCAAAGCCCCCCTGTTGATATTCTGAGCTTTTAATCCGCTGCTTACACAAATATCCCTGTTCCCAAACATCTACTACTCAAAACTGACAATTCACAGATCAGCATGCTCGGAAACCGCGACGTTAATAAAGTCAGATGTACGTGTATACTACATATTTCATTTAAGTGCCGTATGGAAAATCTCCAGAATCCTGCAGCAACAAGATGCATAGAGTAATCTATCTGTGCAACCACATGAATTTCAGCAACAACATAAATTATGGTGCACTGACAGAATTGAGACCTTAAAAAGAATCTTCAGTGGAGCCGGGCTAATGTAGTAAGCTTCTGTGCAGTACACAGGAATGAGTAGATCTGCGTGTACGGCGAGGGAATGCATTTGTAATTCGACTTTTAAACCCAGGTGATTTTAATCTATCATAATAATGTGCCGGAGGAGGACGTATTGCAGCACTTATGACGAGGCATCAATGTGGGTGGGCTAGCACAAACTCACACGAGGCGTTGGGAAGTGGTGCGCCACATCGTTTTATGACTGAAACGTCTCTACGTGTCATTCCTTCACCTCTCTGCTGCTTCCTGCCACCTTCTCTGTGTCACTTGCTATTAGCATCGCTCACATCAATGAGTTTTCTTTCCTTTACAATCCCTGTCTCTTCTACTAAGGTGGCCCGCACAAGTTAATACAATTTCAGTTCTTCTCTTTTAATACCAGATTTTCAGACTTCTATCATAATCTATATTTCTGGAACATGTGTGAGTTTGGTAGCTTTGGATCACCTGACAGTGAAAGATGTACTCTGGAGTGGCCTTCTTGAATTTGATATTCCACACCAAGGCAACACCATCTGGTTCGTGTGGAGCATCTTCATTGTTGTTATAAGAGGCAACCAGCAACTCTGGATACTGAGAGAAATAACATGAAAGGGGGGAAGAAGAGAGACACGAAGATGAATTTTAACAAAAAAAAAAAACATGCTGAATGACAAGAAAATGTCCAAGCTTTAGATTTACGCTCAAAGAGTTTCTGGTCTCACCTGAGGTGACCAGTCGAGACAGGTGATGACACGGTGCTTGGACCAGTGCTCATCATAGAAGAGTCGGCTGAAGGACAGACTGGAGCCGCTACCCAAATCCCTGCAGGTAAACCGAAGAAACAGTCAAATCTGACTTCTTGATCAAGAAGTCGGCGGAGCTCCAACAGACAGGGAAAATATTTATCTCCTGTGTAAACTGGATTAATTTGGACTGAATTAGATTACAAAAAGTTGGATTGAATTTGGATTCGGCTGAACTGGATTATAATGGTGTATAATTGGACATGCATTGAACTTGTTTACACTCTCTGTAAGGTCTCCTGAGATGACTCAGGTTGTAAAGTGGTGCTATATAAACTGAACTAAATTTAATTTCCATTGGCAGCTGCGGTAGGAAGCTGCGTGAAAGTGAAAAAAAAATGGGAGTAGCTATAAGCTCAACAAGTTCTTATCCAAAAAACTGTGGTTACTTAAATGAAGATTTCAGGTCATGCAAAGCATTTAACATCCAACAGTTGTTGATTTAATATTTGCAACATGTTTCATTGTCATTTTGTCACACATACACACCATCTGCTGAATTCCCAGATAGACCCACAAAACCAGCATGACCCTGTGGCAAAAACACTGGCCCAAAAAATTAAAGAGGCATCTTCACCTGTTTTTTCTACTAAACAAACCTTTTCATGTCTATACTATTCTATCTATAACTTACTATTAATTATCAATTTAAATCAACTGAATTTGCTACAGATTGTTTTTACAGTGTTACTGCTTCACACTGTCTGTCATGAAATAAAAAGTAACCTGATCTTAAAAGACATAATTAAAAGACATACAGTAAATGTTAAATAATTATCGTTTTAAATAATACACACTCCTCTGAGCCCAATTAACATTTTAACACATTTAAGGGCATTTACTGTAATAATTTGGTTATCCTATAGTAACTTGTTAGCTTGCGAGTTGTTGGTTGTGACGCAAGCGTGACTGTCTAGCCAATGAGAGAGCCGGAGAAGCTTGAGGAGCAGCTGTGATTGGTTTGTTTTCACTTTGTTTTCACTGCAACTGCAGAAAGGATTTGAGGAAAAGGTGATCACTTTTTAATATTTAAATGGAAAGGCCTTTATAGCCAAATTTATAGATTGAGTTTGTAAATTGTGCTTTTAGAAATAGGATTTAAAAATGCATCACCTTGCAGTTTCTCTTTAATATTTCAATTAAAATGTGAAATATCAAAACACTTTGCAATTTGATAGATTTTTATAGGAATTAAGTGTTAAATGTTAAATTGTATTTAGTAATCTGTATTTTTATTTTACTATTAATTTCTCATCATGAAGAAGCTGTATTGCTTTCTCAAAGACTCTCCTGGTCACTCATAAAAAAAACAAGTTAAAATCTGTAATACTGAAAGGTTCGATTAACTTAAGCCCCAGCCTCTTTTTTAAGTTTCTGTGCAAAAACGACATACCCAAAATGAATAGAGTATATCTCTGCATCTACAAGGTCTATTTGAAGAATTTTGGTGTCAAAAATGACTGATATGGTCTTGTAGTAGAGGTTCTCCAGTTTAATTTTATGTGCCATATGACTATATTTCTGCATGATTAGCACTGCGTTGGATGTCTTTGCTGCAGAAATTCTGTATTGCCCCCCGCACAGGGGGCATGATACAGTGTATATAACAGAAAGTCAGTGGATCATTTTTGACGCATGTTCACAGCAACGTGTAACATGGACGTTTCTGTGGCAGCTCATCTTTTTCATTACTGGTTACTTTTCCCCCAAATTATTTGACATTAAAATGTTGGGATCTTATTTAATATTTGCAGAATAAATACTGTGCTAAACAGAAGCAGAGTTGAAATGCCTCGTTTTGATTCACCTATTCCATTTATTTTACAAGTAAAAATACCAACATTTTACAGTGCCACTCAAATATGTGAGATAATTTGCTGCATTTCAGTTTGATCTGATCATTTAGAGCTTTTGAACAAAATAAACTCCATCTCTTGCTTGTTACAACTTTTAACCTGCGTTTGAATGCATGCAGGCCATTCTTTGCTTGTAAGTTTCACTAAGCACTTCTTCATCTGCTTGAATGAATGGCCGAAAAAAACACAACATCATTACTTTCAAACTGGGCATTTATAAAATGAACCGCCCTTCTTCACACTTAATCACTCACTGAATTGTAGTAAAATGTATTTTTAACCAATGTGACTGTTTGCCTAACATTTTTACAACTCAGAAAAACAAACTTACTGAAAATACATACAGCAAATCAAAACGCCAAAACAAGATAATCATAGATTACGAAAGTTTTAAAAGGCAGTGAGAAAGCTGTTTGACAGGCTCTTCTTCTTCCTGAGTCCAATGAGAAAAACGTATTCTTCTGGTAAAACCAAATGTTATGCGGGTTGTTATGTCACTGGCCACTTCAGAAAGTCGTACCACCACAGTTTTGTGTTTGTCTAAACTCTCCATGTCAACTCCATGTAGGGCAAAGCTACCAGACTGAACACAGTCTTTTTATGAAGTACTTATTACCACAAATTATGGGCACAAGTAAGTGTGAATGACATCCACACTGACTGAAACTCTGTGTGAGACTATAAATAATGAAACAAAGCAGAGAAATGTAGGTTGTGTCTCAAAAATACATCCTTGGGAGGAAAAGTCAGAGGTCTGATGTTGAGCGCTGGGCCTCAGCCGCTTTTAGACATAATCTCTATTTGACCACAAGCTTCGTGTTTCTCAGAGGGTGAAGCGGTCAAAGGTCAACTGAGTCGATAAAAGCCGTTCTTCCATTATAGCAGCGGAGAGACAGCTTTGCACTTATGACTCTTAACAACTTTAACCAACACTTTGATAACCTCCGCTTAGTGACAGCGGAGACAATGCTCTGTAAGTTGTGATGGTTGTCAGTTCACAGGAGTCTTTAACCCTCTGACTGTGTGACATCAGGATTCAGACATGCTCTTTAAAGAACAAAGAAGCTTCCAGGCCCCAAGAGTGACACGGCAGCTATGAGTCAGTTCTAGCACATTTGGGAGTTGGAGATGCATCAGTAGAAGCTCACATGTGCTCTCACATCCAAACTATGGCCTTGTTCAGACTGCCAGCACAGATTCATTCTGTGGAAACTCCACATTGTATCCAGATTGATTTCAGGAAGCCTGAGCAGGAAAAAAAAAACTTTCTGGAATTGGATTTTTGAAAATGGGAACCAATTTCTAAAAAAATATAACTGAGAACAAAACTGCTCACCCCTCTTTGTCCTCAAGATCTCGACCGCTGTAGTCAAAGAAGATGTTGCTATCTTCAGCCAGGGCTCTCTCCATCACCCGTATGCTACAGTCGAAGAAGCTCTGAAACTCGGAGGAGTGCAGGATCTGCTGCTTCTCCTCCTCTGTCAACTCCCGCAGCACTGGAAATGAACCTGGTGGGAGAAACATCACCACAGAGAAGCGCTCATGCGCCTTGTTGCGTCTGAATATTATTTACTTCTAAACAAAACAGAGGAAAAATGCGTAACCATTGCCATGTAGCTCAAAGTCAGTCCCACTTCAGTCTGTCCAGCTAGGAAGTGGGAATCAGTTTCAGCTGCTGTTGGAACTGACAACAGAGGCCATTAGAAAGAAAACCCCTACCAGGGAATGTAGAGGGGAGAACTACAACCCTGCTCCATCTGCTCTTTTGCCAAAGGACGTTTAGGAGGAGCACTGCCTGTTCTACTTGATGACCTCAAGCACCTTTCGCTAACTAAAATGGCCTGGACTCAGACATGTCTAGGCGCAATCAATGTGTCATTCATTTTTAAGGACTTAGCCCTTCTACCACATAATATGCCATGTAGAAACCATTTTTCTTGGAAAGATTCAAATAATATCAGGTATAGCTCCTTTAGGTGTCCCATTTATGTTTTTGAGCCCCTTGTGATAAAATTACCCATAAAATGTTTTTAAATCCTAGCCTCTTGTTTTGGACAAATGTCAACAATATTGTCTAATCTATTCATGATTTGGACAAAGAATGAAAAAAAAATATTATAATAGTATCATTTTATCAAATTTATTCAAATCATCATTTGAATCATTTTTGGCACCTTATAGAGATTAAAGGGAAACTTTAACAACTCTTATTACGCGGGTTTCTTTGTGTATCTGATAGTGTTTGGTATTTAGTCTTTCTTGAGATACGCAGTTGAGATAGACAGGGAATTTGGGCATAAACAGGTGACAGAACAGCCCATTTTCCCAAGCTTCTGGAATACCAAGCACATGTACACAGCAAAGATTTAAAGAATATTTCTGTGAAGCATTTCCCATTAAGGCAAATAAAAGGAGCTAATAAAAATAATTAATCAAGCCATCTAAACCTGGAGTAGTTTACAAAACCGAACCCCGATAGGGTAACGCTGTTCTTCTGGGGTCTTAAATGAAGGATATACGACACAGCACGGTGCAAAAAAGTCCAAACCCAGACACACCTCACTGTCATGTCTGTCAGTATGAGCGCTTCTGACGTCAGATTAACGTTCCCTTCATCTCTATGAAAACCAGAATCCCATCCAGGGCATAATAAACTACAAACAGATCCTAATGCATCTTTTCTAGTAAAATCCTACAGCAAGAACTTCATAAACAAGAGAAAAACAAAGCCCTCTGAGCAGCCCGCCTCCCTTTGAACGTAATAGCTGCACAGCACGCCGTCCGGTTTTTGAAGTCACTGTCCCCAAGCACACATGCGATTTCGCACACACGCACACGCACATATATCGACCTTTACCCTGCCTCTTGACTTTGATCCCGCCATCCCTTTGTATTTCTTACGAGTTGTCAGAAAAGACCCAGTGAATCGAGTGGCAGAGATCAAAGGCCAGACCTTCTAATAGGCCAGGATGGAGAGGAGACGAATGACTGTGTGCATACATGTGTTTGTCCCACACTCATTGTACTCGCACATACTTAGTTTATGTGAATATGAACATGCCTCTCCATCTATCTGCCCATCATTTTTGTGTTATTAAAGTACTCCCGAACCTTTTTTTCTACCATCTCTATCTTTTCTACTATCCATGCACCCACTCATGAACACACTTCTCTCCTCCTCTTTTCTTTGAACGGCAGCCGGGGGGTCAAGTGACAAGTTTTTAATCAGCGCTGACCTCCATATGCCATGGAGCTGATACGCTGGACCCGCCCTAACCCCGACTGTAACCTACCCTCACCCTCCAATCTGATACACCCACTGGCAGGCAGAGGGTGTCACACATGAGTGACCATGTTTCATGACAGACTGACCAGCAACATGTGAGAAGTGTGGAAAAAGAAGACTGAAGGATAAAGAAAGAGAAGTTCTATGTTTGTAATAATCAGGGGTAAAGGTTTTAAAAATCCCACGTCCAAAAAAGGATGGGATGCAAAAATCTACATTATTACTGATTCCAAGAAGTAGCACAGAGATCGCATATGAAATTAAATTGTTTGCTTTTTTAAATTATTGTGAGAGTGCAATCGTTTTGATTTTGAATTATCCAGATAATCCAGAGATTATTAGAATCTGGAGAAATCTCTGTAAGAATGGGTATTAGCTGTTTAAGGTTTTAAAATTAACACATTAGTGTTGACTATAAACTGGCTGTTAATCACTCATCCCAAACAACTCTGCTGGGAATTAAAGTCTTGGATTTATTGAGAAAACATTGTAGCGATACTTAATTTCAGTCAAGTACGTTAATAATGCTGTATCATAACCAACAGCATGCCTGTTATTTATACTTTTAGTAGCTTTTAACGCAACTTTATATTGAGTTTAATGTACAAACTGTATCCCAAGTTCATCAAATCAAATCAAATTTGATCTATTGTCTACATTTTGAAAAATACAAAGAATTATTAATAAAAACTGAATGATGGTGCAACTACATGAGGAGGAAATGTTATGTTGGTTGCTGGGCAGCAGCGGAAGAAAGGCAGCTCTGTAACTGTATGAGCAGCAATTCATTGTGTGAGAAAATAGAGCACAAAATGTTAGAATAATGTGAGTATCAGCATTTTTTAAACACATAAACATAGACGCATGAGTAAGTCAAGTTAAAGCAACAGCAGGAATAACTGCTTCATCGTTGCACCTAAATATCAGACTTTGAAGCTGAGCTTCTCTTCAGCCATCTATTTACTTAGATGCAGCTAACTGGGGTGATTAACAGGGTGTGTAAATATAGATGCTGCCATAGTGTAGTGACAGACAGAGCACTGGTTGTTTATAAAAGTGTGCTGATTAGGAGGAGCTTTGTTTTCTTCCAGACAATATGGAGCTGATGTCTGAGCATGTAGATAAAAGTTGCAGCGTTTAAAGACTGAACTGTAAATAAACAGTATTCACTGACATCACATTCATGTACTGGACCTTCATAAAACTGCACAAGTTGAACAGATTCTGGTTTGTAAAATGTGTGTGTAGCTATTTATTGGCCAAACTGATAAACAGGTGGTGCACAAATGAAAATCCCTGCATGGGCTTGAAAAAACAAAACTTTCGCTTTCAATATTTATTTGTTTCTACTGGACTTTTTTCAATCAAACGCTGTGTCTGAAAAATCTTTGTACTCAGTGTTGTGTGTTAATGAAGCGGTTAATGAAAACCATGACTATAATGGTAAATCGTTTTTTCCCATAATCCACATGTTCTTTGTACCTTCTTTGGCTTCCTTGTTGTCATCTTCATCTGGTTGCTCTGACTCCGGACCTGGTTTCGCCTCCATCATCTCTTCATCTTCCTCCTCCTCCTCTACTGAAAGAGAGTAAAAAAGAACACGCAAGAGAGCCCTCATGTTAATCAACAGCTGTTCCAATTTTCTTCCACCTCCCGCTGCCTGCCTCCTCCCCCTCCTTCTTACCAAAATAATCATTCCCAGACATGCACCGGTACACCTGACTAACTAATATCTACTCCAAACGGGTTTCACTTACAGACACACAGACCGCTATTTGTGCTTTTCTTCACCATTATTTTCACGTGAGGCAGAACTTTTGTCATTTATTAGGTTAATACTGTCGGAGGAAAAGCACATAAACATGATTGTCATACATGGTACATGATAAATGCTTCCAAATCAGAAATACACACACATCCCAGAGGAAATGTAACTTGTGTGTAGGGCTGGCCGATACGAGCCAATTTTCATATCTCCATAACTTTTTCCGTTATAAAAAAGAAAAGACTAGAAAAATGCACAGCCTTGAGTGCTAAATGCACTTTTATTGAGGATCAGAAGCACATGTGCATTAAAATATGTGACTAAAATTAAAGTACATGTGTATTAAAATGAAAATTACTTTTCAATGACCATAAAGATACAGTTGTGCAAAATGCTAAAAAAGATACTTTTAACTCAAAACAAGCCAACTCCATATAATTGATATTCCCTTTTTCTATATCTTATGTGACAAAGTCTAAATATATCTGAAAATTTTGATATATTGCCAAGCTCTACTTGTGTGCGCTTCCCTTTTCTTTCTCTTACCTTTGACCCCAAGAAAAAGAGATCCTGTAGTGTGTGTGTGCGCATGTGTGTTTCTGAGTGTGTGTGTGAAAAAGGGGGATTTCCTCCACATTCAATCCAATCAAGCTCGGCAATTACGCTTTGACTTTCCAGAATTTATTGTGTGTGAATGTTGGGGTTCAAGTATGAAGGGTTACTGTCAACACAGGCACCTGCTTGTCAGCTACTGGCCCCGCCGGCCCTCGGGCTGTGTGTTGCTAACCCATGCCAACCTCTTTGCTCCTGCTCCCTCTAAAACAGATGCAGAGAGACATAGAGGAGGAGGAGGAGGGGGGGGGCTCTCTGAAGACCTCTTAACACCCTTACACTGCGATCAGACACCTGTGGCCCCGACAAACACGCTTCGCGCACACACAATCTGTCTTTCTTTCCCTCTCAAACACACACTAGCGGGGCCCTCGCCCGCGGTGCCAGGGGTGGCGAGGGGTTAACTGGCGGGGTCAAGCCGACAACAGTTGCTCAGTCCAGTGGGAGGAAGTGACTACATCACACCCTCAGAAATGTCATGTCTCCTTCTCACACACACACACACACATGTCAGGGTGTGTTTAACTCAGCTGGATGGTGGCCTGGGGGCGCTGTTAAAAACACTCGCTCACCGGATGAACTGTCCGTTTATCACTCGAGCCTTTGATAAACGCTGCAGCTCGTTCACAAACTACAGTTAAGCTCCAAGAGCTGATTACTTCGGTAACTTCATCATCACTACACACACGTCTGATTTGAATTTATTTCTAATATTAGGGCTTCGCAGTGCGTCTTTCCCCTCTCCGAACCGTTTTTTTTTTTTTTTTGCTTTTTATATCTACGTCCAACAAACATGTTTGAATTATGACTTTAATTTTCATACTCTGTGTACATAATAAATGACTGAGCTAAATCAAATACATGGTGTTAAGGCTCCATCTAAGTCGGTGGTTAACAGCCAGCAGCAGGGATCCAAACACCAGTGACCCACCAGTATGGAAGGGAGACCAGAGCGGACCAGACCGGCAGTCTGCCAGACGAGCTGCGTGTCTGAGCTGCCAAAACAGACACACACTGCAAACAGAAACGCACCATCAATCCTGCTTTCTAACTTTTCTTGTCGTTCATGATGCATTTCTACGCTGCTCTTTCTCTAGTCGTGTCTTTTTCTCGACAAAACTCCGGTAATTAATCTAAAAAAGCAGGAGGGCGCATGACGCGCCGCTTCATTTCTACTCTATTTTCCTGACCTTACATGACCGGTCCGGTGGTTGGAATGTGTGGCGATGGGGATGGGAGGAGCGAGAGGAGAGGAGGGAGACCACATTGAGGAGCGGTCAAACTGTCAAACCCCTGGGACCACAGGAGTCTGGACCAGGACGGCGTGATTCATGACTTATGGGTTACCTCACTGAGGGGAGACGGTCCAATTCCCTTGTGAAGATACTGCTGATGTCGTTGCCAACGGCCATGCATCAAGCTGCTCTGTCACAATCCTGCACCAAAAATATCCCCACTATTTCCTTTCAGTGGAAGCGTTTGGATATGTTTTTACGTGTGCTCAAAGTAAAGCAAAAAAACTATACTGTGGCGGCCGATGCTGGAAAGAGACCGTGATGATATAAAAACTTGATGTAAAATCTTCACGTAAACGCAGAGGGAGGCGCTACGTAATTTTGTGCTGCACTGAGGAAGAAAAGCACTGAAAGGAAATCAGAAGAGACAATCTCACCGTGTGAGCATCTCTGCCAGCTACCCTGGAAGTATCCGCACACATTCTTGCTTCCACCTCATTCCAGTCGTGGGATGCTTTCTCTTTCCACCTGCCGCTTAATACCGCCGTTCTCTGTAGGACGGCCGTTTAACTGGTATCCACCCCGTCAACGCAGATGGGGGGTCTACCTTGATGAAACTCCACTTGGGGGCTCCTGTTTTGGCCGGCTACATGCTTGGGTTAATGATATCCTCGATAGCCAGAGCCACTGCATCTAGCTGCTTCAATCTTTCCCCGGCTGCTTACTCATGCTGACCGGGCCCCGTCAATTCAGAATAGCCCAGCAGGTATATATGTTTATATTTATGTAGGCTATATATATATGGAGAGAGAGAAAGTACTCACACACAAGGTAAAAGAGTCAATGCAGACTGAACTACAGTATCTACAATCTACAAATGAGTAATTGTAGGCAAACGTGTGGGCGTAAGCCATAAAGTGTTTTTGTCAATGTAATCCTAAAATTTACATTCAGCATCATTTCTAAGTTTCTGCACATTTTAAACTTGCAGCCTCTTTGTCATTTAACAGCGAAATATTTTTCTTGTCCCTTCATCCCGCTGACCCTGATCACACGTCCGGTAACTTCGTAACAACCTGACAGCTCAAAGTAGAAAAGCTGAGATCCAGATGCATTAGGCCAGGGGTTCCCAAACTTTTTTTTCTGTTGGGCCCCCCTTTCATCAACAACAACCAAGTTAATTTCCTCTGCTACAATGTTTTAAACCAGGAAACTGAGTCAAGCTTCAGTAAAACGTCTCTGCCACAACAGCTGAGTGGTTTATTTCTGAAGTGATCAATATCTTTTCTATGGATGAAAAATCCCAAAAGGAGACATACAGCCCACTGTGGTCTCTCTTTATTACCCACCAGTGACCAGAACCATTACCTGATCAAGCTCAGGGACAGATATGCCTCGTGATAGTTCATTATTTTTATTTATTAGCTCTTTTTCTTAAGTTGAAATCACTGTTGATTGATAATGGTTTCCTCCATTAGTAGGCCGACTTCGAAAAAATGTGTCCATGTTTTGCTAGCAGTGCAAAAATATTGCAAAACAGTAGTTTGCTAGGTTATTCAACCTTGCAGTGCCCCCCGTGGCATATGTCTGGTCCCCCTTAGGGGTCCCATCCCCCAGAGGTTCAAAGTTTTAGAGGTGGTCTGAAACTTTTTTTTTTTTTTTTTGCAGAGTGAATTCAAAATGTGAACTTGGTCACATATGACCACCTCCTCATATGTCCCATAAAAAGCAAGAACAAGTGAGCGCCATGGGGTCAGATACCAGTGGCTACTATCAGCCGTTTGTGTTTTTCTTGGTGAATTCAGTGAAATCCCTGGATTTGGTTGTCAGATTTGATTTATATCAAGGGTTACATTTAAATTGGACTTGGAGATCACTAGAGAAATTAGTGAGTTGAATACCTGCAAAATGATTACAGCAAACTGGTGGTGCATTTTGGGTTGACATACATGAATCTGTAGCAGAAGACAACATTCTGCAGACATGCTTAGTATAGATTCAACTTTAATGTACCAGGATATATTATATCTCAGCTCTAATCTAATCATGTTCTTATTAGACCAACAACTCTGTAATTGAGGTTTAAATATTAGATTGCTGAAAGATTTTGCAGGATCCCACTTTAGGATTGTTTTGATTGGTGATTAATGTGAGGATTTACAAAATGTTTCACTAATGAAATATTCTAATTACTTGTTTTACCCATTAAATAAACACTCAAGATGTTTAGCTCACTTTCTGAAATGACGAGGAAATCAGTGAAGATGACATATCCATTTGTCATGTTTGACAGTTCACCTACAGAAAAACAAAAACCTGCTAAATTTTTAGGTAATAAGAGTTTATTTTCAAAGCCCTAAACGTGCGACATAAACCGGGATATTCATTGTTGTCACAGCTGAAAAAAGGTTAAAAAAATAAAAATAAAACTTTGACCATCCACTACTCAGTGTTCTAAATTAATTTGCATCTGCATTAATGCCATGTGTTCTCTCACTTGTGCAGTTTAAACTAGTTTTAAACCCTTGACTTGCATACCAAAGCCAATTTTAACCTTGTTTCATTTTATTTTTCTGTACCAAGAGTCTTGAAAAAAAAAGGCTGAAAACAAAACAGCAATATAACACAACCAGACCCTCGACCCAGAATCACTGACACTCCAACATTTCAGTGCAGAAAGCTCATGACAG
Organism: Craterocephalus amniculus; assembly: GCA_036024015.1. NCBI lineage: Eukaryota > Metazoa > Chordata > Actinopteri > Atheriniformes > Atherinidae > Craterocephalus > Craterocephalus amniculus. Next base: position 12,495 of record JAVQJG010054351.1, on the reverse strand, counting down.
CCTGCATAAGCTTCATTACTGCTTTTAATGATATGCCAGGGAGTGGAATAGTTCAGGTGAGAGTAATGGGCTGATCTGTTTGGCGGGAATAAAGTAAAAATAGTCTTAATGAAGGCTGATCAACCGCTGAGAGTTTCATCAGCTTAAACATTTTGCATTATTTCACAGCTGGCGGTTACTACTGAGCATGTGGAGAGACAGATACCGACGGCATATAAACGATGTAAAGTGTCTTGTGCTTCCCTTAAGCAAGCGCATAAAGCACAATGTAGTGGTGAGTCAGAGCAATAACGTGTTGGCATGCGCTCCGTTCGGCGGGGATCAAAGCCTCGGCCAACGTTTTCTTCTGAGCCCAATCCACAGTAAGTGCTAGTGTGTTGAAATGTGTTAGTGCGCGCTCGGAGCGATTGGCATAGCTATCAAAGAGCTGTGGGTGTTGGCGCAGAGGGGAGGATGAGACTTTGTCATCAGCTACATTATGGGGGGCAGAGCTGCAGACTCACAGCAGCATGAAGGTGAACATAAAACTGAGTCACAACCAGAGTTGACATAAGTCATAACTCTTAGATATCTCCATTGTATTAATCACAAAGACAGACAGATACTGATATGAGATAGGAGAAATGGCGGGTGCAAGTAGAGGAATCCAGCAGGGTTCTGGGGGCGTCCCACGCACTGGGAATAACCCTACAAGATTACACACTCATTCATATGGAGACACACACTGACACCGAGTTTGCAGGGGTTCTGAGCGGCTGGCTGCTGAGGAGACCACAACACAAGCTCTGTGCAGAGGAGTAGGAGGAGGTCAACGAGACTTGAAAGACTCCTCTAATGTGGCCCTGGCACGACACTCACAACAGATACACACAGATGCGTGCACTTACTTCCTTGAGAACGACTCCAGCTAACTGTCTTAGAGAAAGGCACGACACATGCATTCACCTTCCTATTTATTACAACTGACCTGAGGCTGAGGGGAATTCTCTCCCTCCCGCCTCTGAGGATGTTATTGTTCAGACCCCCCCCCCCCTCTGAAAAGAATTACATAACCACAATGATTTTGCATGTCTGGAGTTATGATTCAGGTCTCAGAACAAATGATGCAATCTTAAAATAATTCTTTTGTAAATGTGTCTTCACAGCGAGGGCATTGGAAGATGACCAAGCTGTGACTATGAAAATGATTTTCTGTAAATATCTGCGAGGCGACGTTTCTCTGCACTGATCTGCATTACTTCGAAGCCATGCACTTTCTTTATGCTTCAATAAAAAACCTTTTTAGAAACTTCCAATAGGTTGAATGGAGATTTTTAACTAACAGGTGAGAGGCAAGTGTAGTCTGCTCAGCCACAGACTGAACCTTTTGCAAAAAAAAAAACATGTTATTTTGGGGGCAAGATGAAGCAAAAGCCTCATACATCATACAAAGTTGACAATATGATGACCTTTTTTCCTGTGAAATGCTTTTTTTGTATAAAATCCAAAAAAACCCGAAATTTCCTTACAACCCGCAACACCCAGTTTTCTGATGTCACTTCATTTCCTTTTCATTTATTCTAATATTAAACAATGTTTAGGATTCCTCATGGTTCATCAGTTTCTAAAGGCCACAGTCGGAGTAAAACCATTCCACACATTAGCAGCAGGATCTGATGTAAAACTGCTAAAGCTAAAACCCACAACATGATTTAGACTATTTCATCACTTCCCCACACTGATCAAACACTGTATATGTGTGCTTTCAATTCTGCGCGCACCCAAGCTTACACCGTAAACACACACGCATGCCCACACATGATCTGCTTTCATTAAAGCAGCCCATACTGGCCTTTTAGGGTCTGCGGCTCACTTTGCTGAGTGTTGTGGGCTGCCAGAGTTTCTCTCCATCTCTGTCTCTCTTTGCCTCTCTCTGTCCAGGCCGCCCCTCTCTTTTCTAGCAGTGCCACCCAGGCTTGGCTTTGACCCAGACCCACATCTTTAAAATGAGCCATCATGGCCAAGCCATGCCATGCTCCGAGCCCCACCGCAGGGCCCTGATTAAAACCCATGACTTCAAACTTTCCAAACTGTCAAAAACCCATTCAGGGAGAGAGAAGGAGAGAGAAGGAGACAGACCAACAGAAAGAGAATGTCTCCTATAAAATCACTGCTGTGGCACCGACTCACTTTTCAGCACGCCATCTGAGCTGGCATTAGTGTCACTCAGACACAGCTGTCTGCATCTGTGTGAGACACTGCTGCCAGTCAGGTCTAGGTTTCTCACCCTGATGACAATGGCTTTCCATTTAATTTTTTTTTTCTTTCTGAGTTGTTTTGAGATAGATGTAATCACAGATTTGTGTGTATGATTTTATCAGACTTTGCCAAATAAATGAAGACCTTAAAACCAACATATGATGGAAATGAATTGCATGACTGCAACAGATTTATAGTATCATTATTAGATTTCATTTTATGGTGAAATCTCATTAAAACTATGGTCACAAAAAGACCTGGCTGGTGAGACTTTGAGAGAGCATCAATATATGTGCTAAGATTGCCCCCTGCCGGAGAGAAACAGAACTGCAGGCTTTTTTCACTCAAGTAGCATTATCAAAATTTATCAAGCTATAAACTACAGAGATGATGTGAAAATCTACTTTGAGTCATTTTTTTTCTAAGATAAAACGGCAGGATTTTAAAACTTAATAATTTCTGGCAAACTTAATTTAATCTTGATTTATTTTCGCCTGGTAAAACAATGTTTGGAGTTTACACGATGAATAGATTGTTCTGTTAAACATGTTAAAAAAGCAAAAGAAAGTTAAGACTCTAATCAGAGTGAGGCTCAGACTCAAAAATGAAAATAAAAATGAAACAACTACATTAACTAAAACGTGGCCGTAAGCAGCAGGCTGGCTCTTCAGTGAACCGCTTCCCGTTTCAAATGAAAACCCTGGGAAGTCAAAGGGATCTCCAAGTACAAGAGAGACCACCCAGGCAAATGTTGTAGACCTACTGTTGTTTTACACATGTGTTAAAAGAAAAAAGAAAAAATGCAACCGGGGGAGGGCGTGTATGTCAAAAAGTCAAGTTAAGCTAAATGCAAACCGAAAAAAGAATAAAAGACAGACTGAAAGAGAAAAAAGTGGAAACAAGACACCGTGTTTCTACTCATCTCAAGCACTCATCAGATGGCAAATATTATTTTGGATGATGGCCATTTTACAAGAGAGAGAGAGAAAGCTGGAGGGAGGGAGATGAATAAAGGGTTCATGTACCTTATTATACAGTGGTCATAGGGGAAAATTGCAATCATCTGTGACTCACTTGGAATACCTTACACACAGCAAAAGTCTCTTTTTTTCTCTAGTATCCAGATTTTTTTCTGGGATTTAACAGTCATGACCATTTTGACAGAAATTGCATGAGACCCAGCATCAATTTTGCAAGTGAAAGAGGAGTGAAGAGTGTGCCCTCCTGACAGGGTGGGGATGAAACCAAACTCGAGTTACTCTGCAAAGACAGAAAGTTAGAACACAATTACGTGCATCTGCAGGGAAAACACTGAGGGAGATCAGAATAGCAAAATCCAAGTCTGATCTGAGGCATGTGCTTGTGTGCATCAATATGCACCAAGATTACATGCACGCTTCTGTACGGTATCCTGCAAACTGCAACCTCAAGACAGCAACTCATTCAAAGAAGGAGTCTTTGAATAAACACTAAAAGACTGCTCCTACAGCGCAAATACTTCAGTGGAACAATTTCAAAGTGAAACAACCGAGTACATTTTGTTCAGGGTCCTCTGGGTGCATTCACGGTGGTTATCCTCTACATGGATTTTGCCTTTAGAAAACACACACACACACACACGCACACACACGCTGGTCTGCTCAGCCTGTTGTAGCTGCCTGGCTGGAACAACACTGTATGAGACAAGCACTTCCATATGTGGTGGGAACACACGTATATGCACACATGTATACATAGACTCACTGAGAGACATGCAAGTGGCTGACCATGCAAAATACACCCTTGTGTAACCACAAACTGCCCGTAAAGCCATCACTAATATCCCTTCCATACAGTGTGAGGCAGTTATATTCAGGGCTTTTATTTCACTGCAGCATTGATCGACTGGATAGTGAAAGAAAAAAAAAAAGAAACCCCAGAGAAACCCATTGTTTGACACCTGTCAATAAGTGTCACACATTTTTATTCACGTCCATAGTTGACTCAGTTGCCTCCCTGACTGAACTGTCCTGATAAAACTTCTTTGACTACTTCATGTTCTCCTGAGACGGAGATGTGATTTAACGGGGCCCACAGTAATAAGTCACTGTGGGTCACTGTGGGTCACTGGAGCTGCCTCAGATCAGACTTCAGACGGATCAGCACATCACCTAACAACATGTTACTGTTAATAGGCTGCTCCTCCACAAATCACTGCTGTTGGACACTGACTGTAGGTGAGTGGAAGCTTCCTTTGCTGGAAGCCAGCTGTCTGCCCATACAAACGCGGCTGCTGTCAAAGCTTCTCTCATCAATACACTTGTCTGACTCTTCACCTGCAGTACAGCAACACATACAAGTCTTTCATATGCACTGCTGATAAAAGAAGATTAACCCTTTGTCATCCTGCTCTACCTTTTGGTAGAGCAACATTTTCAGTCATTATGATGAATCTTAATCAAGAATTGATTAAATAAACCTCCCTGAACCATCTCTACCAGCTGGTTTTGGTATGTACAGTAATACCAAAAGAAAGTGTTTGATATCCACTGTTGCTGTTTCAAATTTTGACCATTTCACTGTCACTGCTTAATTATTAACTTTTATCTCAACTATTTGCTAAAAAATGTATTTGTACTTTTGTTGTGCAAAAGAAAAGAGAAAACACAAAGAAACATTTTTCTCTTGCTTTTTTCTTAGTGTGAAAGTTGAAGTGTTAATGGTATTTACTTGTAACAGTGGAGGTGTTCATTCTCTGAAGGACTACGCAACACATTGCTGGATGTCGAAGAACAAGAAGCTGTTATAGATTTTTGCTACAACATTAAATGTACAAAAGTGCAGAAAGAACTTTTTCAGAGCAGTAAACTGCTGATAAGTCATTCAGCAGCATATTTCAGCATTTTTGGACACTCGGAGAGACTTTGGTTCCCTGTGCTGTGGGATTGATTTTGCTTCCGTACGGTTCGCATCAGACAAAGTCATACATACAACTCAAGATCTTCAATAAACCAGCTCTATAAACTGTTCAACTCTTGTGGTAATGAGTGTCAGACATGGATTCCAGTGACTGTTTAAATCCCTGTCCTGCTGGATGAGACCCAGCTGGACATTTCTGTAAAACTGTCGGTAAGTATCTAAAGTTCAGGGTCTGTTTAACGATATTTAATATATTTAGGAGACTCTGGAAGGAACACCAAAGTAAACACTCTAATTGGACAAATGTGCAGCCAATGGTCAGGATCATTTAATAAATTTGGAGTTTGATTTCTTAACTGTTCCATTATGGGATAATGTGAAGCTCATGTGACATATGTGTACGTGTGTGTGGCCACATATTGATGATAATAAGTGTTGATGCTTGTTTGTCCCGGTGTACGTAGGCGTTACAATAAAAGTGTGAATTTTGTATGTGTGAGACTAATTACAAAACCATGGGTGTGTTTTTTCACCTTAGTGCCAAGGCTTGAGGTTTCTCTTACAATTAAAGGCCATTACCAGTCTCCTACATATAAAAAGAAAGCCTCTTTCTGCAGTAAATATACTTAAGGAGTGAATTTCTGACCAACTATGCACTCACGGCGTACAGAGCCCGGAAACTAATGAGGCAGAAAATAAAGCAGGGGGTCACAGACATACTTTTGCATACAGTCGTGCAAACATTAACATTAACTCTTGACCGTTCAACTTTTAACCCTGAGAAGGGGGCTTTCCAGCATTGCAATATCAAATTTTGCACAAATGCACAAAGAGTTATTCTCTGAGGGTTTAATTCTGGTTCACTGCAAACAATTACTGCCTCAGTATCAGAACTACTCCTTCCTCCCATGGCGGCCTCTGCTGCTTCTCCATTAGTTTCGTCCTTCAATTTGTCTGTTTATTCTCCGGAGACGACAATTTCGTCACACCTATTAGCATCTTTCTCTCCTTTGTCTCTTCATGTACCCCATCTCACCGGATACGTCCCATTGCAACTCATTTTTAAAGCTTCGATGAGTGAAACTAACTCTTACTTACAGGGTAAGGCTCACTGCTGCCGGGCAAAACGGTAAACTTTCATATGTGCGTACCGACATGCATAAAAGGCACACCATCTCTTGGATATTTTACGTTTTTTGTGTGTGTGTATATGTATATCAGTAAAGCTGCTTTATTCCTAGAAAAAAAGGAGATAAAAAGCAACAGACATGGTGATCATACATACAGGATGCTTCACGAATAAGTTTCAGCTCAAACCTGAAAATCACACTTCACTCTTTCTCTGTAGAGTTTCACGGACATTCAGGATCCGTGTGCTGAGAATTCCATCTGAATCCACAGAAATGGGAGATCCTCACAAAACTCCAACATGGAAAACATAATGGTGGCACAAATGAGACCATGAGACGACTCATTACAGTCACACTGAGCAGGAGACAGGGCATGAGGTACGAAACTGTGTTGTTATTTCTCTTGTGGAGCCCGAGAGCCCATATCTTATATGTATTTCATAGACAGAAGGCGTGAGCTGCGTCGCTGTTAGACCTGGAATTAACAGATGCACATCTTTTTGGTGGTTTAGCTGATTTTTGCTTAAGTTCCAAGTCCAACGTTTTACTCTTTAGAAGTAAACAGAAAACATTTTCTTTTACCCTCTAAACGTGAATGTTCATTCGTACTTGTCTGATCCCCTCAGACTTTAAATCCATCACGTCCCTTGTCTGGTCCTGGAGTTAAAAACAAATCAGTGGGCTCCGGGACATTTTCCAGCCGCACCGCTTCTCTCTGGAATGACTGTCCTCACTCCTCTGAGGTGTTATAATCAAACCTTTAAGCTTTTCTTTCTGTCACAACTTTTTGTAAACTCAATAACTGCTGATGTCCTCTAAGAATATAGTTTTCATTTAGTTTTGCGATCTAACTTTACTTTTGCTCTATTCCATGCATAAAATAAGAGAATTTCTCTCTGTGTTGTTTAACAGTGAAACATCTTGGTGAGTTTTCACTCATCCAAGCTCTGCTTCTCAGTTACTTACATAAAATGCAAAGAAGAACACTAGCTAAAGACAAAAAAGAAAATAGCTACTTCTCTCTCTCTCTCTCTCAAATAGATGCCAACACAGTAAGATGTAATTGTACGATACACCCACAACCCGACACACTTTGTTTGACCTTAGTCAGTCCGGTTTCTGTCACACAAAATCTTAAACCTTACTTTTTTTCCACTGCTACGCCCTCAGACAAAACATCCATCTCTCACAACAAGAAAGTCCATTCATACCAATTAATAGCAGTAAATAGCTGCAGCCAACCGTGACTGTGGCTAATCTGATTGCCCAGCACAATGGAAACTTGGGACAGACAGACCAGTGAGCCCCGATTGGGAAAAAACATAGATGGCAACACGTCACCATTTCAAGACAGCAAATTGGGTACGGAAATGAAAAGTCTCATCATTAACCGCTTTAAATGAGAGTCACAAGCGTCAACTTTGAAACACAAACTATTGTGTAAGAACACAAACACATGCGAGGTCAGATTAAATCCAATTTGAGGAAGTTTCTTTCAAACTTTAGCATACAAACCAGCCGATCACAGGGCACGAGGGCAAATAAGAGAGGTCAGGGAGTCAGAAGTTCATGGAACCAAGAGAGAAACCCTGACTGATGAATTTATTATTTTATTTTATATCAGTTACATGCATGCGAAGAAATAAACTATTATCGTAGTCTTAGACAAATTCTGGTCCCAGGGGCATTTAATAAACAAAACATAATGAGAATTGTTTTATACAACTACAGTAAAACGAAGAATTTCTTCTGTTTGGAATAAAAGTTTGGAAAATAAACTTATATTTTCATTTATTCATTTAATTCATCATTCCTTTGTATTGTGTTATAGTTTTTACTTGAATTTGGAGAAGCTGCTTTTTATGCATCTTGTCATCCTCTTAGTGTACCTTTTCTCTAAATGGTTTGTATTTGGATGTTTATACCTGGTTGCTTTGTTTTAATCACTTTGAGCTACTTTTGTCTAAAAAGTGATCTATAAATAAAGCTTGATTAAATTTTTGAGTTCTCAATTTGAGACCTGAGAGAACCAAAATTACTTTTATACTTTTATTCATAATAAAAGTATTTCAAATTAACTTTTTAAGAACAGACAGTAAGACAGGGAAATGATTATGTAACAGTTGAAAGCTAATTAAAACAGAATAAAATGCAATAAAAAACATATTTAATAAAGACAACTTTTCTTTCAAAACTTTAAGCTTAGTTCTTGAAATGTGACATCAGTAGTGAACCAGACTTCGGGGTTCTGGCTGGAGCATGAATAAATAGGAGCTCAGATAAGCAAAAAGGAGATCAGCTTATTAGTGCTTTAAAAACAAAAAGAATGATTTTAAACTAGATCCTGTAAAGTAACAGGAAGCCAGAGTGCAGATGCTGACAATCAAATTTGACGATAACTTTTAAACTTCTCTCATTTCACCTGTTTGATTGTTGCATCTCCACTCTTTTTCTTTTCATTTGAACTGTTTTTTTTTTCTTCTCATTTGTATTTTACTTTGATTTGTAATTATGTACTGCGATTCACTAGTATTGTAATATGATCCTGGCTCCCCTGAAAAGCACTTTAAACAAAATGTATTATTATTATTATTATTACTATTATTATGAGCTGGAAGGTACGACATTACCTTTGCTAGCTGTATCAGATGGAAACGGCTAAATTGGACTACTGTACTCACCTGCTGATACAGTTTAAATGAACCATCAAGGTACATACTGAGGTTTTATATATTTGCCTTACAATGGGAAGATAAGGCCGTATTGTTAATATCTGAACTGAAACAGTTGCCGAAACTCATCATTTTCTTTTTAATTTCATTTGATTTACAAAGATTAAAGGGCCTCCATCGTCAATGGTCTTCATGACAACACAACTGATTAAATGAGTCTGGACCTGCTTTTAAAGGCAAATGAATCTGTCAGTCATCTGCAAAGCAGCAAAATAAAGTGTTGTACTTTTTTTTTTTTTTCAAACTGGGAGCTTGGCTCACTAATCAACAAAAGCAAGTGGCCTGAACAAACACACAGGAGAAACGTGGGCAGGTGCTTCCATCTGCTTCTTTTTTTCCGCCTTTCTCTAGACACACATGCTTTGTGGTAGTCTGCAAAGGAAGGGTCTCCTGAGGCCGAGGTCACCTCCCAGCAGACCACCATAGCTCTGCTCTGGTTCCCAGATGTTCTCATACACACACATATATACACACACACACACAAATGCATGCATGCAGGCACGCACACACATCCACGCACAGATGCAGTCCTCACTGAACTTGCTCTTGAAGGCTGAAAACAAACAAACCTAAATGGAGCGGCATACAGCATTGCTGCAGGCACCAACCAATCACAGTGTGTGTGTTTGCGTTTGTTTATATGTGTACACTGACAACTTGACCCCTCTGAAATGTGTTGTTAATCTATATCTAATTGTCAAGTATTATACAAAAGATGCATGTGTGTTTGCTTTTATATCAAGTGAACTATGAGAAAGATAAAATTATTGTCATTCAGTTATTTGTGTTAACGCACGTGTGTGTGTGTGTGTGTGTGTGTGTGTATGTATGTCTTCTAACACAAGTGAGTTAGCGTATGTTCACTTGTTGAATAAATTATCTGCTCCTGAGTCTGCCAAGGAAATGAGGGGAGCTGAAGCAGACCATTTGGATGCAGATCATGGCAGACGTGTGTATGTGCTTGGTGGTTGATAGTGGTGGTGGTGGGGGGGGCAGTGGAATCCACACCATCTATTATAATGACAGGAAGCAGGAAGTACAGCCCTTTCAAAGTCACATGGCTGCCAGCTGTACTGGCAGCTAGAGGAAGGAAGATAAAGAAGATGATAGGGAGTGTGTGCGAGTACGCCTCTACTTGTATTTCAATTCCGACACGTGAAGAAGACATTTCCGAACACGACCGTCTTCATCTTCAAACGGCGCAGGATTAAAGTTCAACTTGCCCGAAACGCTCCGAGTGTCCTCCGCTCAAGCGCTCCTTCACTTTCAATATAAAAATACAAAACATAAATCTCCAGATTTGCCCAAAATTGAAAAAGCGCTCATGCACTGCCAGAGCGGGAACAAAACCCGGCCATATGGATCTGGTTAGCCGCTGCAGCCCCGGCGCACATGTGAACGCCCACTTGCAGAGACACAAATATGCACATTTTCACATGTATGCCCACGTAAACCCCACATTCTTTATGCAGCCCAACCGTAAAACCACATATGCACACATGCACAAAAAAAAGAGATTTTTTTTTCTTTATTTGCTCCGTATTCCCCCCCCCCCCCCCACAAAATCACAATGGACAGAACACTAAACTCTCCTTACCAGTCACCTCTATGTGTCTTTAGCTTGACACTTGATGATCTGAGGGATATCAGGGCAGACGTGCACAGATGTAAATCTTTACGTACATTCAGCACACACTCAATAAATCCTCCACCATCCATCAAAAAGGGTCCTGGCTGAAATGCATCCGTCAGCCTGTTTCTACTTAGAGGCAGAGGTTGAAAGTATGATGCTCTCTGACTGAAGACACAATAACTTGACAGTCAGACAGTTGTCTGCGCAGTGTGCCTATGCTGTATAAATCACTCCAGGTTTGCAGGCTTAGAGCTGGTCAACCAGAGCAGTATCGCTTTCAACCACGCAGAAATGCCACAGCGCAGCCTAAAACTGCTTCAGTCTAAATCTATTTTAGCTTATGCATGATACGGATTGCCAGGATGTTTTTAAAGAAACCTGTGCATGCGTATAAACCCTTACCCTCGGATATGTTGGCGTTGGAGGGCGTCTGTGTCTCCTTGCTGTAAGAAACCACTTCTTTTGGAAGGAAGTCTACTTGTGTGATTTTAGAGGCGCCCAGCTTCTGCATCCGCCGCCTGGATGGGAGAGAGGATGCTCCTATTAACATGGTTTTACTGTTCAGAAACCCAAAATTGTGATAAAAGAGGATTTCATGATTAGTATGGAAAGCAGTAAGGGACGATTAACCCTTATATTTACTTAAACATTATGTGTTGTGTAGAACAACGCATGCAATGACAAATTAAATGATTTTCCGTGTCTTTTTCTTAGACAGTGAAGAGGAGGAGAGGAGAAAAAAAAATGTACCCGAGCTCAGAATCAGCCTGAAGCTGCAGCACAGAGGGGTCTGTGTCCCACTGCAGTGTCCTAATTTCGCCAGCAGGGGGAGGAGGCAAGAGAGGACGCGCATGTTTACAAACAGAAGGAATGCAAGAACACACAAACACATGTCTCAGAGGGGCACAAGCACATATCATCACATGTAAAAACACACACTCACACAGCCGCCTTAACGCAGAAATATCAATTTAACAACATGCAGACAAAACACCATCAACAGAGGAGCGTTTCCATACAAGTATACATTGAGGGATGGGTGTATATTAGGGACACACACAATCTTTTTTTGATCCAAAGACATTTTAACATTACTTTGTTTTGAAAAAGTACACTTAAAGTGCAGACTGTTATCTTCATGTTGAGGGGATTTACATCCAAATTGGAGAAAAGAAAGGAACCAATAAAGAAAATAAAGGAATATTCCATGACAGAGCTTTTCCCTGACATTTCAGCCACTAAAACTGATGGTTCTACATATTAAACTGCATTACACTACAATTACTATTATTATCATCATTAATTTATTATTATTACTGATAACATATCAAATTCTACAAGATAAATTCTACATATTCAATTCTACATATTAAATTATTCATTTAAATTAGGAAGACCGTCAAATGAAAGATGAGTTTGCACTTCAAGGCCACACTCACTCTATAACCGTAACTTGAACAAGTTTTGATAAACAGCATGTGAACCGAGCTGTATCTGAGCTGTAAAAGTAAACGCCGCACATCTCAGTGATACATTCCAGTAGAGAAAAAGCACACCTGTTAGATACTCAGCTACAGCACCAGGTGAGAGTGTGCTTCTTTATCCTGACAGCCTGGCTGTTTTACGGTAACACAGATGACACCGAAAGCAACACTGTCAGCTCCACGAATACTGAAATGACCCCTGTAGCTCAGCTCATGCAAGCAGAAGTCCCTCAACCTGGTATTAGAGACGACAGTCTGCTTTCTGACAAAGGTGGGAAAAATAAAGAGGGGGGGCAGGGGCTGCAGAGTTGTAACCTGGTAAATCATAATGGAAACACTTCTGTCAACGTTGCGGGAGTCTGGTGATCAGAATGCTAAGA
>JAVQJG010054339.1:0-18381 GCA_036024015.1 Craterocephalus amniculus | reverse complement strand
GTCCGAATTCTCCGTTCATCATCCCTGATGTAGTGCACTACATAGTGCACTATATCTTATACACTATGTAGGGAATAGGGAGTGAGTGAACGAGTGGACGATTTCGAACACAGCTTAGGAGTAAGGATCTCTGGTCTGACAATTAATATGCAAAATGATTTCAGAAAATCTATTTCATTTAACAGTAAGAAAAAGAAACATACCCCCATACGCCCCCCCCTCCCCCCTCCCAAAAAAAGCCAAAACTTATTATTAATAAAGTTTAAATTTTTTCTACAATCGAATCAGCTCACAGGGTCTCAGGTAATCAAATCAATCAATAAATGAATTAATAGGGATTTGTGTATGTCCCTTATAAATTTACTGACCCAAAAGAGAAAGAGGGAAAAAAAGGAAAATCAGTGATTCAGCTGATCATTAAGCAGCCCCAATCGAGTTGAAAATGAGACACGGATTTGATCAGCTGGTGCATCACTGATTTTTATAGTTTTCTGTTGTATAGTTTTTCTGTTTCTGTATTACGCTACAGAGTGCTTTCACATCTCTTCAGATTCCTGTTAACAATACAAAACCTGCAGCTGTTAGGTGGAACTAAAGACTAATAAAATTCCAAAGAACATTGTTTATGTCTCTCCTCTAATGAACTACAAAATCACTCTGACACTGTGAAATAGATCTGAGAGTCAGAGAGGTGAGGCTGTTCGTACTGTCCTCTCACTGCTGGATGCTTCCGGATTCAAATCCCCGTTCAGGCCTTCTTTGTTTGGAGTTGGTGTGTTCCCCCACGTCTGTGTGGGTTTTCTGGCTTCCTCTCAGAGAGCTTAACACATGTTAGTTAAATATGAGATTATAAAATGAAAATTAGTGTGAGCAAGTGTTGTTTTGTCTTCTGTCTCTCTCTGAGTTGGCCTGTGGTATACTGGTGACCTGACCAGGATCTAATCAGTCTCTTCCAGGTATGGAAACTAAGAAGAAAGCAAAAGACAAAATCAGTTGTTGCAAGATGCTCCTTTGCTTTTCTTACTTTAAAGTTATGAGTGTAGGAAATACATCCGTCTTGCTATAATCTTTAACTTCATGCTTTCAGGGTCAGTTCATCAGGTTATCTTTCACTGCAGCATTCCTCCCAGCTTTTTTCTGAACCACAGGGCTCATTCAGACATCACAACAGCTCAGTTATGTGGATTGTTTGTGGTCATCCTGAGTCACCATAACCTTGTTTTTTATGACTGTGTTTAGATTAGGTCTACCACAGACAAAACCATCTCCTAACACTTCCTGTTAAAGTAAAAAAAAAACAAAAAACTAAACAACCAAAACCAACAAAGAAACTCAGGCAGGAAAACAGGATGATATGCTAAAGAAAGTTGACTAAACAAAGTGAGGAAAAATAACAAATAATAGTAGTAAAATGATTTGTGATTTTGAGATGGAGCTAAAACTAGGGAGGCTGACTTTTGCCTCCAGAGTTTTGTCTTACCCCCAAAACCTAAGAATCACAATAAGATTTATGGTTTTTCAGAGCAGTTAGAAAAAAGCCCAACAGCACAGACTCATAATCTCTACATAGCTGAAATTATTAACAAATGCCACCAGGAGAGATAGAAAGAGGGCAAGGCACTTTAAAGTGATCTCAAAGCCCGTGTTCAGAGGGGTACATAAAACATCCCTCTGTGGAATCCAAAAAATGCATCACGAATAAGGCATAAAACACAAGCACAGATACGCAAATCTACAGAAAGAGATGCAAGTCCATCAAGTCGACACGCAGCTGCACATTCCTCACCTCCCCCTGGAAAATAATAAAACATCCAACAAACAGAGAATATACAGTATTACAACTTAAAACCTATTCAGGAAAAAGCAAACCGAGGGGGAGTCGGATGACAAAAGTGTAAAACTTCAGCATGAGCCTTTTCCCACAACAGCTCTCATGACTAAAATCTTTAGGATTTTTGTTTATGACACAGCTGATGTTTCGTTTCGCCACCAAACTGTCACAGTATAAGCTTGATGGCAACGGCAGACCTCGGGTGATGGGAATGACAAACTGCCTCTCTGAGCTGGTTTCTCGGTTTTCCCAGATGAAACGACCCAGCGGAGCATAAACAGTGTTTGAGTGAGAAGTATCAGATGAACAAAGATCACAGACTGCTCTCTGTCAGGATGAGCGTTTGATCTGCGACTGGTGATGAGGCTTCTCTAACTCGCATTAAGAGGGGAAGAACACATGAAAAGAAAGGTGTAAATCGTTACTGCTGTGCCAGTTGTAATGATAACCCGCAAAGCCGCAACAGTCAGCGGAAAGTAGACTGCAAAACAAGATCATAAGTGGTCGATCTGTGTGCTGTTTGGCAGGAGCCGCTGTTTATCTTTGATGAGCGATGTGACCTGCAACCTTTCCACTTCAACCTTGGCTGAGAGGAATATGTGCCTTGTAAAAGCTAGTTTTCTTCACCACTCATGCAGATCCACCAGACCTCTACCTAACATCTGGATATAAGGAATAGTTGAAAGATAAAATAACAAACAAAAAGCAGCTCCTATTAATACCTTTCCTACGAATACTAGCATACAGAGGCTTTAAACGCAGAAACAACTACAAAAACAAGCAGACAAAATCATTTGTCATTGCCCTTAGCAGCATGTTTACATGTTTATTAAGAAGCCTGAAGTGATGGGATCACAATGCTTGCAGTGTGGACCAGTTTATAATCATGAAACAGGAAGAAAACAACGCCAATGACCTGAACCAAATGTCCAGGGTGACTTTAGACGCAGGGTTGGTGTGTTGAACCCTGGCTTACGCAGTCTGAATGTGTCCTGTGTATGTATTACTGAGGAATAAAAAGCCCTGCATAGCCTGTAAGACTGCACTGACTTAGAAGAGCGGGGTGTGTGTGCATATCAGCTGTAGAGTAAAACCACTCTGAGTGGTCAAATAGACATAAAAGGTCAAATATAAATATCTCATTTACATCTATCTTGAGGGAAAAAAGGAAATGTCATATATTTTTACAGGGGACCCTAACTCAGGTCACTGTTTGTCCACCAATCAGAAGGCTAGGGGTTCAACTCCCAGACCTTCTATGTGTCAAGAGTAATCACATCAACACACTGAGCCTCATATTGCCCATGTTGATCAGAAGCTACGTTTACATGGAAAATTATTAAATCTATCTGAATGAAATCAGTCTTATCATAGATCTCAGCTGGCATAGACAGCAGATCCAATCTTTGCACTTTTGACATGCACAATAACTACTTTCAAAGAAGAACTTTGACCGTCAAAATATTTAATAACCCATAATTCTGTCAATTTATACATATAACATATCCCCCACTTCCCTTTCTGTTTTGCTGCCGTCATTTTTCATGTCTTCCTTAAAACCCGTGTTCCCTAACCCCCACATAGGTCACGCAGAAACAACGTAGACCACAGGAACAATTTGAATGAGGGCATGGTTATTTTTTTCCTGTTGATCCATTCGTGAAATTGGATTGAAAATTCTTTCTGATCAGATCAGCAATAATGTTTGACTTCACTCTACTGGATGTAGGTTATTTGACAAGTGAGTACCACCTCAGTGTGGGTGGATCATTCCAGCAAAGCAACCAAAAGCCCCATGACTTCATGTGTCTGTAAAACAACCACGACACAACAACCGAGGACATCGTGGTGATGGTTCACCTGCTATGGGTTTTTGTTCTACTCAGCGAAATGAAGCTGTGAAAAAGTACAGCCCGCCAGGTTTCTTCACAGGGAGTCAGTCACTTGACTCACCTAGTGATGCCATGTATAGTCACTGTATGAATGTAGCTCTGAATGAAAAACATGCTGTAAGCCATCTATGCAGGTGCAATATAAGTTTATGCAGATTATACACACCGTGTGATATCTGATCATAAAAACTGCTTCTAAGTGCACAATGACACATTAGAAAGGTTGAAATGGTTTTAAGATAATATTTTAATAAAGACTTTGTTTATCCCCACACAGGATATTTGCTTTGCATAGCAGCAAGAGCCAAGAATAAAGTCTTTTAAACAAAAAGTAATTCAATTACACAAAATACAGAAATAAAGATTAAATAAGTTTAAAATAAAACGGGGAAAGTACTCAAGAACAACAAAAATCTGTCAACCTATTATACCCTAACAACAAGTAAACCAGAGCTGATGCAATACTGTATTCATGAGGAATAAATGTATAAGAGCCCCACCCTTCCAAAGCATGTAAGTATAAAGGCTATATGTATGAATAATGTGACATTTTAAATCCTGTATAGTATTTTTTGCATGTTTATTAACACTTAAATCCTGCTTCCTGCTTTACTACCTTTTGCTGATGTATTATTATGTCAAAAATGTTCCCATGGGGTATTTCTAATATAGTCTAACACAGAGGATGAAAAAAAAAATCCCATTATAACCACGATAACCTCCACATGCACAGACATGAATAAAAAAAACTGTTCCAGGAATGAGCACTTAAATAAAAATATGCGTTTTAATCTCTTTCTTTCTTTTGTCTGTATAAGATTTATAGACTATATGTCAGAGCAGTATTCAGTGTTACAGTATGATTCACCAAGGCTACAGCTGCCCTCAGTCTTACTAATGAGACAGATGTCAAAGAGAAACTACAAACTTGCTGAATTTAAAACACCTGGCCAAAACAGGCTCTTAGAAGTTAGTGTATGAGTAAACTATCTGTGATAGACACATGCTGAGAGATATGACTTGATGGATATCTGCAGTATATCTCTGTGCTTGGTGTGTGATACTCCCTTCACCAGCTGAGAACCATCACTGTAAGTATCACTGAAAATATGCTAAAAAATGGATCAAGTAACTTAAAACAGCAGAAATGAGCTTTGATGGCACGAAACTTCCCCTTGTTTTCATTGAGTTAGCTTTCACAACGCTGAGGAGTATTTTCTCATCTTATGAATCCTGGTCTTTATCCCATTTACAGCTTAAACTCTAAAAACTGATAAACACACTCTAAATCTGGGCTGCTTTAATGCGACCAACATCAAGGCAACGTTCACAGCCCTCTCAGCCTTTGTGCCAGAGAGCAAAAATTCCAACAATATTTCGATTTGTGTCATCACACTGTTTACAGCCTCCCTGTAATCTCAGCAAATCCAGAACAACATAAGAAGGAATCTGTAGAAAGTTGTTCAGGATTTATGAGCTAAAAAGGGGGAAAGAAGTGCATCTAAATGACGCTGTGACTGGAGGAGGTCTAAACATGAAGCTAGGGTCTGAAAGGAAATGACAAAAAAAGTAAGTGACCCGTTCATGTCGATCACTGTTGTTGTCTGGCTGTGTGATTCATATGTGGGCTGAGGGAAATCTTCTTTCACAATGTAAAGTCTGGAAAATCAGAACTATTATTGTTAAAATCAGGCAGTTGATTGATTTCTTTTGCGATAGGCTTAGTATTATTCATTTTATTGCAGTTTAATCAGAGTTTTCTGATTTTATCTACGGATAGCACAAAGCTGAAACCATTTGAAAACAAGGACAAACAACAACCCCCAAAAAAAGAATAACTTCAGGGGATTAAAAAGTAGGGCAGCGTGTCAGAAGGGAAAGCTTACAGTCTGTGCTCAGCTATGGCCTTCCGGTGATAGTTTAACATCGAGCTGGATCAAATAATCAGATTTTAACAGTAAAACAAACACAGACATACAGAAGCCGGAAAAGCTAAACATCAAACATGACCATGTTAGTGTTGGCTTAGTCAAACTCAGGCATATCTTTGACAAAAAAGCTGTCCAAAAGACCTCTATTATCCTGGAAAAACTGTGGCTGCCAAACAGAAAACTGCTTGTCTGCACCACCGCTTTACTTCTGCTTCCAGCTACACTGCCACTCACTTCCTGTTGGAGAAGTTCATAAATAATTCTTCTGCATGATTTTACCTTGTGAATAACTCTATGCTAACTTTTCAGAAAGAATTGGCAAATGTTTGTTGATTAGATTCCTTATGATTGTGCTGCAAAAAGGACGCTCAAGTTGTCACTGGCAGTCTGTAGAAATCCCATAAGCTGCTGTCATTGTTAATGCTTCTGAAACCAAATATGGCTTCCCATTTAGTTGCTTTTTGTTTATTTTAAATGATCTGTTTGTCTGGTTTTGTGTGTTCTGTTTTTTGGTAAATTCATAATAAATAAAATATCCTGTAGAAATTTCCCCGATAAAGAAACGATGGAAGAAAAGATGGAAGAAGGACCGATGCAGTCCCCAGACTGTTCCCCAGCAGTATGGCTAGAAGATGTGATGAAGATCCTGAGCAGTTTCGCAGGACGCAGATAACACAAAAACCTGATTTGATCATTGCACTCTTTTTTTTTCTTTTTAGCCAATTATGGCTTCTGATTTCTTTGAAAATTAACAATCAATTTTCACTTAAAATGTGAATGTCTTAGAAACATTCACATTCAGCTGAAGCAGAAAACATCAAGCTGTGAAAAATAATTTTTAACTAGTACAAGGTTGAAGTACAAGGTTGTACAAGGTTGAAGTGGACCACCGTCATTTCCGTGGCAGATGAAACACTTAACAAGATTTTAATTTTAGGTCCAGGATTTCTTTATTTCCATCTTTGATGATGTGGAATATTGTACCTCACTCACTTTAAACTGATTTAGAATTAAAGAAATAGTCCCATGAAAACAGATAAAAAAGTTTTGGATTATTGCAGGATACAATGTTTTACCCCGACAACCCAAACACACAGGTCTTAGGCTTCTCTTCCATTAAGGACTTGCATAACTGTCAGAACCTGTCTGAAGCTGGAAGCAAACTCATACATTCGTAATTTCTAATCTCTAGAAAAAGGTTGAAGGTGTTTGTTATTGTTTTATGGAAGGAAAAGTGAGTGATTGTTATGAAAAAGGGTTTGGAGATAAGACTTTTATGCACATGATATAACAGCATTTCCAGGAGAAAAGTTTGGGAAACCACTATAATAACAAAAAAATCTTATCTTCAGCAAAGATGTTCAGTGAGTTGTGGTTTGAAGAACATATGTGGCATTGTTTGTGAAGATAAGAGAAAAATAAATAAATTAAACTCTCGCTTAATCCTGCACCCATTAACATCACATGCTCTGAAATAGTTTGTGCTCCTAGATGCAGGTACGTAGTGGCTTTGATAGATCAAAGGGCTGTTTAAGTTGAACTTTACATCCTGTTTGGCTTCTTTAGGCCTTTTATCAATTGACTGTGACAGAAAAACAGTACTCATGTGATAACCATTTCCAGAGCTGGTCTATGGCTTGTCTGCACCAAATTTGGAGACATTATAGCCTGTTAAGAATTCTAAAGTTACAAAGCAGTTGTGCATTTCTTTTCACTTTTTATTGGAAATCTTTTAATCTGGATATATTCTGACTTTTTTCCATGATCATGACGCAGCAACCTCGAACAGAAACATGGTACATGACCTGAAATTTAGGCAGGGCAGCAGTGAAAGGGAAGTGCAGGGTCAGAAGGTTAGGGTCGCTCTGTGGGGTGCAGGACGTGACTTTAAAGGAGAACATGAACTAGAACTGAGGGACCAGAAAGACGGGCAGAGCAGAAACTCCCAAAGTGCTCCTGTGGCTGGGCTCCAGCGTAAACACAGCTCTGGTTTCTGCAACAGGCCGACAAAGTTTGACCTTCCCTCTCTGTAAGTGGCCTCAGGTCGCACACAGAGACTCAGCTTCATTTCCCTGCGGCCGCAGTTGTAATCAGGGCTTCCTGCTATAAACTGAGCTAAATTAACCTGGGATTAGATCCATTTCTGCTATGGATCCCGATGTGACCAGGACAGCTTGTCAGATGCTGTTAAGTTGATACTGCTGTTCCTCAGCCTGCTAATAAGATGATCAATCACGTCCAGATGGGAGGATTTGTTCAGTTACATGGAAATGTGAGAAGTCTGAGAACAGAAATGTTTGTTGTTCCATGCCTGCTCTCGAGCAGACGAGGAGTGAAAGCGTGAGGAAAATCTTAGGCCAGATTTCACAAAATAAATGCTTCGTTTTAATCTGAGTTTTTGTGCTGAGAACCTGAATGAAGGTGGTGAGATAAGTGACCAGCGACTAGGAGAACAAAATTGTGGAACAGCTGATGGACAGGTTGGTGAAACAAGAACTATGCCCAGGACGAAACAGAGTTTTACTTGGCAGTTCTTCGTTCTACTGTCAAATAAGAAATAGTCATCAACCTCATGGTGGCATTATGGGAAAAGTCAGAAGATCACCGAAATGATTAAAATACACACACAAGGCACAGTGAGTATTTGCCCTCAGCTTCATGGTCATTCATCAAATAACTGTTGCAATATGTGTCCGAACAGACCAACCTTCTATAAAAAGACGAAAAAGCCAGGCAGGGCATGAGAGAGAAGAGAACCTGGACATGGTCACGTTAACACAAAGTGCTCCGATTAATTTCGTTAACATTTCCCATGACTAGAAATAATCCATTTTAATCAATTAGACTACATCTGGAATGGAAAGAAATGGTCTATGATTCCTTTCCAGGAACAGTGAGATCAGCAATTGCCCCATCATGCTGACATCTCATAGCTGTGACTTGATCGTATCTTCTGCAAGGTACAGCTAGACAAAGCTGGCCTTTTAGTGCTTTCCCCCCATGACTCAAATTTAAACAAATGAGTCCAGAAATTGAACAACTGCACAGGCACCTGTTAATCCAAACACTACGCAAAGGAAATCCAGTCGTTTTGCGAGACAGAGTATGCATGTCCTTTCTGTAAACACAGCTGAAGCAATCCTTACATGTGAGCTCACTGAGGAGGCTCACCTCTGCTGAGGAGAGACAGACGAGCAGAGGCGCACGTGGAGGAGGAGGAGAGCGAAGGAGAAAAGCTGAGAGAGGAAGAGGGAGGACAGGCAGCCTGCCAAGTGTCCCGCTCAGGGACAGATGGTGAGAGAGAGAGGGGACAGAATATGGGGCGAGATAAAAATCCAGGGGCAGACTGAGGCTATAAAAGGAAGTGCGGGAAGGCGCTGCTCTGAAACACTTGAAGCCTGGGAGGACTGGGAGGACGGAGACTTCGGGAATTCTTTCAGCGCAGCTTGATGGGACCCAGGTGTCCCTCCATTAATCACTGTGAGATGGAGTAAGGGCAAGAGACAGGGCACATACTGTATACCGTAAATGCAGCATAGAGGGATTTTCCAAAGAAAACAACAATTCTATATCCAAGTTAAACAAAGTGTTGTCCTGATAATGCTGTACCCTCTTTCTGAACAACATGCTTTGATCAATAAACACGGAAACCAAACAAAGAGGAATCTAAACAGTATGTACAATATAAACTCCATATGTATACATATACAGAAATGTTTTCAGACACCCTGTTCATTTGAGAACTATCTAATCCTGTCCAGTCCATTTTCTCTGAGCACACTTGAAACAAGAGCATTGTACCAAAGCACTGTAGAATATAAGCACGAGCATGGATAAAACTATAAGTACATGTTCAAAAGACATGTTCTAGTGCATTAATAATCCCTATTAGGTCTTCAAATGCAGTTTCTATTTTACAGTCACAGGAAAAATACTAATAATAATACCTGAAATAAGCCATCAAAATGTTTTAATTTGAAAATATTTGTGATTGTGTTCATTTCAACGGACTCACTGTGTGCGGTCAAATAATTTGATGATATCAGATATCTTGGCTTTTGCTTAGGTTTGCATTGCTTTACTGACTTGTCCTGCACATCTTTCTTTTAGTTTGAAGTTATCAAAGTTGAAATCTAATTGTTGATACAAATAGATTCCATTTCTTCAGTAGTATGTGAACTTTGTCATCCATTGGTTAACATCAAAACATGTAGGATGACTAATATCTATAATCTATACCTATCTCTCTGTATCTATACCTAAAAAGATATCACCTCAGCAAGTATGCAGAGATCAGTAAAAATCACGCCAATGTGAGACAGTTCGCGTGGGTGTTAGTCTGCGTATATACAGATGTGTGGAATATATGGCAACAGGGCAGTGATGCTATGTTGTCGGCTGTCATGCATGATGGAGAATGAAAATGAAGCATGACCGCTGATGATCTGCGGAACCAAACTGCTGGTATTCCTACAACCTCGATGACCTTTATGCTGCACTTTTTCAATCAATAAAATTGAGCTCATGGAAAAAAGAAACAACATAATAAACCAAGGGTCCGGTGACTTTTCAATCGTGCATGTGTAAAGTCCACGTGGACGTTCAATTTCGATTTACTCATAATCACATTTCACTACAAATAGGTCTAAAAAGTCACAATAATCAGATTTAAGGAAATCAGTAAGAGTCCGTACAATTTTTTATAGTTTCAACACAACTTGTTGGAGAATTCTGTAAACACCAAAAACATGAGCGTACCGAAAGCAGACAGCACTATTTTCTTACAAATCACATTTATATCCCTGTCTCTTTCACATGTTGCTTTATATACTTTCAGGCATGAACAGGTCAGAGTTTACGTTATAATTACACAGCTCAGTAAACTCTGGAGTGGTAAAACTATGTGGGGTCCAGCAGGGCTGTAAAGAAACTCAGACACTTTTTACGCCACCCCCCTCTTCCTTTTCCTGTTTAGAGAGCTTCTCTGGATAATCTATTTTCTCTTCACACAATTCTGCATGCACTCAGGATGTTTCCCATCAAGCAGAACTTCGGTAAGCCCACGCACTTAAATGCGGCCCACACTTTCTGCACGTGCAAGAAGAGAAAAAGTAGGCTCACGCATCCTGCCCATGAGCAGGAGCAAATTGATGGACTAATTCAAGACATCCTTCAGTAACGGATTTATTGTCCTTTTAATCCTCAGCCGCAACACTCTGTCTTTAATTGTGTTCATAATTGTAGTTAACACACATTCGAGTTTAAGGAGGTGATTTGTGCAGCAGGGCGACCATCCAAACGCAGCAACCCTTTCCAGAACTCCAAAGAGCAATCAAACAATCAGCACCACAAAGTCACGTTTACAGAAAAAAAGGCTACTTCTGATGAAACAATACATGAGAAAACATGATTCTGTGCATCTACTGGCATGTGAGAGCCCGTGCACATGCTCGTCTTAGACGCAACGCAGTAAAAATGCAGAAAGGTCACGGGTTGTGTCTCTGAGGTGAAGCCAGCACCTCAGTGGAAACTCCTTGCCCCCTTTGCCTCAGCCTCTTATTCACCACAAACACACACACACACACACACACACCAGTGACAGGGAAGCCCAGCACTTCTCATCCGAGGCTGCGGCTTCCTGCATACCAGCACAATGGGCTCTTCCCTCGATTGTCGGTCACTATTTAGGCAGTGGATGTCCCGGCCATTTTTCCATCCTTATCGGCAGACATCATCCTCCCGCCCCGGACACACACCTTCCTCCGCGGCAACACAATCGCATTCAAGAGGTCACGTGCCTGCTTTTTATTCTGTGATTCCATTAAATACTCATCACTCAATCGCATCCTGCATTGCTGTGTGAAAAACTCTGAACGCATTTCCACTTGTTGTACCGATGATTTAGAACATGTTGAGTGGAATTTAGTCTGCCCGTGTGTTTGCCGTGGGATCCCGAAGCCAAAAAGGCCCATGCAGAAACAACATCCATCACAATCATCCTCTAGGAGGGGAAGAGGGTAATTGCTAAAGCAGATGCTGCCGCCGGGCTTCCAGGTAGCAATCGCCCAAAAATGCTCTCTGCCAGCATCGCCCCCTGATTCCACTGAGCTCACACACATCTTGAAATATATTCACATGAGAATCAAAGCCTCTCAAAGGGACCTGCATGAAACATCCTGTTAACATTACAGGCTCAAGAGCCTTCCTTCCTCTGCCAACAGACACCGATTTACACTATTTTGTGTGCATGCTTGATATGTGTGTGTGTGAAGTGAAGGGGGTGGTGACGGTTACGTACATCTATAGAATATTTTTTGCCCTCATGAGTTGAGAAGACTTTTTCCCATCAGAGTTTAGCAGCTCCAAGCTGATTGATAGCAGGAAAGGAGCGAAACAGAAAGTGTAGACCCTTAGACCCACCATAGTCGAGGCAGGTTACTGCTGATTTTACGGGGTTCAACTTATTACTTCACTCAACTACTGTAAAAATACAGGGTACGAAAAGCAGAGATGAACAGCGGCATTAAAGTGTTTAATGTGTTACACTTAATTCAAACAGATTTAATATGAAAGTTATTGTTTGAAGACAGACATGACATCTGAAACGGCTTCCTGACTGATATATTATCAAATGGTAGTAATGGGATAATTAAAGGGGCCCCAATCAGGAATTTTTCGATTATTTCCAATTATTTAGACAGAATAAGACAATACTAGTCATCTCATCAGGGTTAATGTCAATTATTTATTTATTGATCAAATGATAACATTTTCTGTTTGTATTAAATCAAAGCTTTAAATTGAGTTAGGATATATCCAGACATCATGGTATTGCACATGCATACATCATGTTGATTATAACCCTCTTCTGTGCCTGCTTATTGAGAAAAACTGATATTCAAAAAATGCAACTTTCATAAAATGATCATTTGAATACATGCTAAATGTCTTAAATCCATCAAGGTACAAAAAGCAAAGTATTTATGTCTAACATAATCGCCAATCGCCATAATTGCCAATCGGCAATCTTGCTGGTCAATAAGCTATTTTTACATCAATCCAGCTGCATATGACGTCCTGCAAACCTTTAACTTTCTGTCTACTCTGCTCTGGGTGAGTGATGCTCAAGCACATCTTGATCAGCTGCCCAGAAACCCTGGATGAGGGTCGCTTTCTTTGGTAACACAACCAAGTGCTGATGGAGTATATGGCTCAGCCATAGCACACTGCTAGCACAATGACTCCACCAGAGGAGCCTAAACAACCAATAAAAACTTTGTGGTGGTCTGCTTACAACTGCACAGGAGTGGCCCCTCATGTTCCCAGCACACACTGCAGCGATATCTCTGCAACCAGAGGATTGCCAACAAATTGTGAAACAAAGCTTTACCCTGCTGGGCGAGAAAAGCCATCAGGGATGCAGCAGAAGAGGTTTGCAGGTAGCCATGACTACTGTTCAGTCAGGTGATCAATGCTGCTGGGATGCAAGTCATGACCTGATCAAGTGTAGCTGAAAGAACCAAGAAAACATGCTGATGCGTTCCAGCACATCTGTAGGATGAACCTTTCACCAGCGCTCTTTGAAGCAACACAGAGCCAGCCGTCTTTATCAGTTTGCTGTGTTTTCAGGCAACAAAAACAGAGAGATTAGCTACCATCTGAGGTCAGTTCTCCAAGCTCGATTATGCTGAAACAGCTTCAGTAAACTGCTCTGCAATGGCTTTACTACTTTGGGCACTTTGATGAAATGACTAAATAAAAACTCTTGTAAAGTATCAGGCCAATGCAGCTGCCAATCTGTATACTCTTCCTCTGCGAAGTTTAATCGGTTCTGGTTTTGTGGCATCTTTGTGTTTGAAACAGCAATATTAGCATGTTTTCCACTCTGCTCAGTACTGATGGATCAACACAGCACAAAGGTAGTACTCTCTGGAAGCATGAAATATTGTAAAGATCTCAAAGGGGATAAAGAGCGGATCAACATCATGACTGAAGAGTCAAAACAGTTTGTAGAGAAACTTTCTTATTATCAATTTCTTATTTTCAATTCTAGTTTATTTAGTGATATTATAGAATCAGATCTTCGTTTCTCCAGATAATTGCTTAATTTATTTTGTTTATTTTGGAAAAGTCCATCTTTGTTTACTGGGTGCACAGTTATTTAACAAGTTATCACAATGAAACACTTTGAGTGTAAGTATGGAGAACCTATTAAAGTAACTTATTAAAATTTTGGTTCATTTGATCAAACCTGATTTCAGCTTTGAAGACTGCTGTCACAACTGTAGCCTAGCCATACAAAAAACTCAAGGTATTAAGTTGTACTCCTTTTTGCTGCAGTTATTCGCAGCTCAAATAAAACCTAAAGCTGACGTAGCTGTTAAAATGTCATGGCAAGACATCTTTACAACTGATAACGGTAAGAGGAAGCCCTTTTGTTTTCTCGTGATTACACAGTAATCAGCTCCTTATCAGGATAAAAAAGCTCTTTGTTATACTGTACATAGCAATTAATCTGTTATTACAACAAAAGAGCCTCGTTATCTACGGATGATGATATGAGCAACTTGAAATCAAGATCATGGTATTTAAAAATAATTTCACACGTGGCTGTTCTCCATTTTTGAACATATCACAACTTTCTGATAAGGCCTGAATGAAAAAAGAAGATTTCAGACCAATGTTGTGATTTGGTTGTGGAGTTAGTCTTATAAAATCCAGCTTCCATTCAGTGTTCACAGAGAAATGTTTTTGTAATGCGAGATGAAGGATTACCGCATAAGATGAAATCATAATATGAACTTCTCCATATTCTAACACAATGACACAAAGTTGAGAAATGAACGGCTTCAAACGATGCAACCTGTTGCCAAAATACTGAAGTTTGAAGATCCATTTCCTCTGGAAAAGTTTCTATCCTTGTATTATAAAGTAAACAGTCTGATGAAATTAGGCAAAAGCGTCTCATTCCTTACTACAGATATATTACAGAAAGCAGAATTTACCATTATTGTACCCATTTCTGCATCACATCATAGCTTAAATGGATCCAATATACTTTGCATCTTTAATTAACGTCAACATGTTTTTTGAGTTCTGAACTTTAAGAAAATTTTGCATGATTTCACTCTGTGAAACAGTGTTTATTCAGCTAGTCAGGACATTTTAGAAGTTGAACTTTTATCTGTCCTCTGCGTTTTTTTATCAGTGTTTCAGTCCTCTATGGAAAATTAGCCTGTGATGAGGTTTGAGAATGAATTATTACTTAACAGGTGAATGTCATCACATGGTGTTTAAATGACAGTTGCACAAGGCAGACGACAGAAATCGTGGATTTGTAAAACCATGCCCACTTCAGGTTTGAAACCTGGATCAGGCGCTCTGTAACTTGCAAATTAATCTCACTCCTTTACGATTTGCTAATTGCAACAGTTTAAATGTCAGTTTTTATCAAAACAATTAATCTCTTAGTCTCATACATCAATACTAGAACTATCCATTCATTTTCTGTATCTTCTTAATCCAGTTCAAGATTGTGACAAATGCTCTGGACAGTTCACTAGTCTTGTGGCCACAGTAACAGAGACAAACATGTGTGCTCACACTCCTTATTTATTCCAGTTTAGACTGATGATTTAAGATAGCATGAATGTTTTTGAACTGATGAAGTCAGACCACCATGCATCCACATGGGAACGTGCAAACTCCATACACAAAGGCCCCAGCTGAGATTTGAACCAGGAACATTGTTCCCACCAAACAATCATGCAGCCCACATCAGGTCTTTCTGAATAAAATCCAAACAGAAATTTGGTGAAAATGTCTGTTGTTCTGAGCATACTGAATAGTCATCATTCTCATCTTTCTCTATGGCGGCTAACTTCTCCCACACCTTTCGTTTTGGCTTGTGGGTCTGACTATAACATTTTCCATGTTGTACTTTTCATGCATAAGTCTGCCCATACTCCACATCGCAGAGGCTCTTGCATCGTACTAAAACTGTGAGTCATATCAAGTAGAGGAAAATGGAATTTGTGGGAATCCCAATAAAATTGTCTGCAAAATATCGTGAGAATTATAGCTTCAATAGGCCGAGGAATTCCAAATGTAAATCATCAACATAGAGACGGATGGTGGGAAAGAGCTGAACACTGGGGTTGGTTCAAAGTAGAGAAACGGTCCCATGAGTCAGATTTAAATCTGATATTAAACAGGAACATATTTTCCAAGACACAGCGGAGATTGAGGAATCAAGTCAGTTGGGTATATGAGAATAAAATGATCGTTTTGACTCTTTGTTCATGCACAATGTCTTCAACCACCTCATTACTTACAGCCCACAGCTACTGAAACTGTATCATGCTTTCAACAACCTCTGCAAGGATCGCAGATGGAAATACTTACCTACAATGTCACATGCTGGTTGTACATCATACCAAGAAACAGCTATTTTAAGTCATTTGTTTAATGTATGTAAGATGTTTCCCAATTAGACAGTTAACTTGCCTGCAAAGAGCACATGGGTTGTGGCAAACTAAATTTAGCCGGCTGTCTCCCGGTACCACTGGCTTGGAAACAATCCACAAAATACACAGAGGAGCTGAGCTGTGTCACACGCTTTTAATCAAGCCCTGACCAAATTTAATAAGAACATGGGACAACAAGGTCTTTTCATCGAACTCAAGAAAATAACTTTTCATCTGTGAACGTTGAGTATGATATTAAATATCTTGGAGAGTCACCAAACAGCTGAAGTTCTGCACAAGCACAAAAACCCAGCATGCACATGGCTCCTGAATAACCTTTAAGGACAACTTACAGGAGAATCCAAGAGAAGAAGTTCATATTTATGGGAACGCGTGAAAGTAAAGGCTTGGTAGTTAGTAATAAATGGGAACATTCCACACAGTGACTGCAGTGATGATTCCAGCCTGTTGAATCCAATTTTCAAATTAGTCTTGACAACTTTTTTAGCTGTTCGTAACTATAATTGAAAGGTTAAGGAGTAGAAAACTTGTGCAACTTGTCATGGTGTCCTGTTGTGTTTCTTTTAATCTGTTTTTAACCTTTAGAAATATTTGTGCAACAAAAACCATAAGATCTAGAAACATAAAACTTCAGGACAAAGTTTGCAAATAGTGGTCAGTTCTCAGTCTACAAAACATGAAATAGCTCACTTATATTTGCTATTTAAATCTATGTTGTTGCATATACAGCAAAAATGATCATTGTGCCATTTTCTGTATTACTTACTAGCATATTTTAATGACTAAATTGCCTCTAAAAACATTATTTCACTCTTTCCATGTTACTATTTTTATTCACATCAGCTATGTAAAAATAAATCAGACTTAAGATCATCAACATAGTTGATTGTAAGTTGTTGGGGAAATTTCAACACATCAGTTTCAAATTTAAAGCAAATGGATTTTAATTTAAAAACATGCTTTTTTCTCAACCTGATATGCTCTGATAGTCTCAACGAGTGTCCGACAATGTAGCAGAGAGGAGAAATGAACGAAAGTATCCGTATTAGATGGCCATCGCCAGCTATTGTTATGTTTTGGTGTCTGTGTCCTGTTGTCTGTGTCCAAATCTCGCGGGATTATCTCGGAATCGCCTGGTAATACAGATACTTTAATTCATATCGTATCCCGTGTAAGGACAAACTTATGCGGGAGCGGTTGCCCGATACTTATCATTAGCTGTGCTGCTAGCTGCCTGCCCGGCTAAAAACTGGAGCTATTCTGACCGTTCCTTTCCCCATCACTCACATGCAGTGTTGGGGAGTAACGGAATACAAGTACCGCCGTTACGTATTTAGAATACTAATTATGAGTAACTGTATTCCGCTACAGTTACTTTTTTAAATTTGGGTATTTAGAATACAGTTACTTTCATAAAACCATGAAGATACTTGCACCCCCACATCGCCAAATAAATAAATAAATAAATAACTTATTTGGGGCAATCGCCATGGTGTTGTGTTGGCTATCCCATAATTTCCAGTAACTAACAGCGCTGCACGCTCCCTCTGCAGTAGAATCACAACAGCATTCACACGCAGTCAGGTATGGATTCAGACAAGGAGCTGGAAGGGCTGGATTCACAACCACAGCCAAATCCACCGAATCAAGTGATTGAAAAATGCATTTACATCCTGGAAATTCAACCAAGTTTTTACATTAAAAAGGAGCAGGGTGAAACCTGATGGTGGAATCTGTGTCTGCCTGTCATCAAGCAACTAGCTGGGTCCACAGACTCAACCTATAATCTGAACACTTTAAAGTAAGTCATTTTTATTTTCTGTTTGTTGCCTATAACTTAGCTTTTTTTGTTTTGCAGTTTTGACAGGCTAAAGGGGCTTCACATGACAATAATTCTGCACTGCAGAGTCTTAGCAGACATAGCAGAGCTTTTATCGTCTAAGCTAACATTTAGCATTGTATTTAGCTCATGCTGTGCTTACACTAAGCGATTTTCACAGTCTCAGACTAAACCCGAAGGTCTGTAAAATCTGATGAGTTGTACTGGAGTCGCGGCTGCGCCCTGCGGTCCCCAGCGTTGAGTTAATGTGGTATTCTGCACTGTTATACATCAGTCTCTTATGTTTAATGTTATCGCAAGTCACAGCGATGCAGCCGCTGTGATGAAGGCAGATCAGATGCAAACCACCAGAGTCCTTTTGTTGCGACCATAGATCGTAAGAAAAAGAAGTTGCGACACA